>PYUH01000052.1:1561553-1597983 GCA_016808085.1 Suaeda aralocaspica
AAAAAAAAAAAAAAAAAGAAAAACATTTATAAATACGATCAAAAAAACACAAAAACAAAAAGTAAAATTAGCATCAAATTAATGGAAGATTAATTGTTTAAAGGAGAGAAAAGAGAAGGGTTTACCAGAGATATGGAGGGTTAGAGAGAGAAAGTGCGGAGATTACAAAGATTTTTTTTTGACTGCAAATGAAATGACCACCAACCCAAAAGTTGAACGTGTGCTTTGCTGTTTCTTGTATCCTTTTCTTTCTTTTGTTTAAGGGAGTAATTAAATAATTAATTTCAAAGTTTTAATTAGATAAAATATTGTATTATGTCCTCAATATTAGACTATTGATGAGAAAATAATTGATTAAACTTGTTTATTCCCAGAAGTGAAATAGAAATTGCATATTATACTGGCATAGGACGATGAGCTTGTTAACATGATATTTACATTATTATATAATTTACTTAAACATTCATAAGAATTACCAACATGAATTATAGTGGTTTGTTTTGTGTTTTAAGATTTTTTTATTTAACGATGATGAATAATATAAGTGTGAATACTATATCCGGTAGTGCAAACATTATTGAAGGCTCCGGAAGAGCAACTATATTGATGCCAATGGGAACAAAATTCGAAATTATTGATGCTTTGTACTCCCCTAAGTCTCAAAGAAATTTATTGAGTTTTAAAGATATCCGTCAAAACGGATACCATATTGAGACAATAAGTGAAGGAAATAATGAATTCCTTCAAATTACGAGTATAACCCAAGGCACTAAGCAGGTTTTGGAGAGATTATCTGCACTCTCCACTGGCTTGTACTACACAAAGATTAATGTTATTGAGACATATGCTATTGTAAACCAGAAGTTTACAGATAGCTTTATAGTTTGGCATGACCGGTTAGGCCATCCCGGTTCATCAATGATGCGAAAAATAATTGAAAATTCACATGGACATTCTTTGAAGAGCCAGCAGATTCTTCAAAATGATTATTCTTGTGCTGCTTGCTCCCAAGGTAAGTTGATCATTCGGCCATCACCAGCGAAAATAAATTATGAATCTATTTCTTTCCTTGAACGTATACAAGGAGACATATGTGGACCAATACATCCACCATGTGGACCATTTAGATATTTTATGGTTTTAATCGATGCATCGACTAGATGGTCACATGTGTCCTTACTATCAACCCGCAACCTGGCGTTTGCGAGGTTACTTGCTCAATTGATAAGATTACGAGCACAATTTCCAGATTTTCCTATTAAGAATATACGTCTGGATAATGCTGGTGAATTTACTTCAAAGGCTTTTAATGATTATTGTATGGCTATTGGAATAAATGTTGAACATCCTGTAGCACATGTTCATACACAAAATGGTCTTGCAGAATCACTAATTAAACGTCTTCAGTTGATTGCTAGACCATTACTTATGAAGTCGGATCTACCGATTTCTACTTGGGGACATGCTATTTTACATGCTGCAGCACTAATTCGCATCAGGCCAACCAGTAAACATAAATTCTCCCCATCACAATTGGTTTGTGGTCAGGAACCAGATATTTCCCATCTAAGAATTTTCGGATGTGCTGTGTATGTTCCAATTGCTCCACCACAACGCTCTAAGATGGGTCCTCAAAGGAGGCTGGGCATATATGTCGGGTTTGAATCCCCATCAATAATTAGATACCTAGAGCCATTAACAGGTGATCTATTTACTGCTCGTTTTGCAGATTGTCACTTTAACGAGTTGGTTTTCCCAGCATTAGGGGGAGAGAACAAGCAGCTGGAAAGTGAAATTAGTTGGAATGAATCATCATTAAACCACCTTGATCCTCGCACTAAACAATGTGAATTGGAAGTCCAAAAGATAATTAATTTACAAAGCTTAGCAAATCAATTGCCAGACGCATTTACTGACCTAAATAGAGTAACTAAGTCACATATACCAGCTGTAAATGCTCCTATCAAGATTGATGTCCCTGAAGGACAATCTCATGAGTCTAAGGCACGCCTGAAGCGTGGTAGACCAGTAGGTTCCAAAGATAAGAATCCTCGGAAAAGAAAAGGAGCAATGATAAGTAATGGCCAGATTGAGGAAGCAATAAATGAAGGATCTCCAGAAGAGACCATAGACATGACAAATGATAGTGTTCTAGAAGAACCTCAGGTACCTGAAAATGAAGAGATCTCAACAGATTATGTCATGTCTAGAATAACTTGGAACCGAAATGAAATCGACGTCGATGATGTGTTTGCATATAATGTAGCACTTGATGTTATGAATGAAAAAGAGGATCATGAGCCTAAGTCCATTGAAGAATGTAGGAAAAGAGATGATTGGCCAAAATGGAAAGAAGCAATTGATGCAGAATTGAAATCACTTGCAAAGAGAGAAGTATTTGGGCCAGTAGTTCGTATACCCGAAGGTGTAAAACCAGTGGGATATAAATGGGTCTTTGTGCGGAAAAGAAATGAAAAGGGTGAAATTGTGAGACACAAAGCACGTTTAGTTGCACAAGGATTCTCACAAAGACCTGGTATTGATTTTGAGGAGACATATTCTCCTGTGGTGGATGCAACTACTTTCAGATTCTTAATTAGTCTGGCAGTAAGACATGGACTTGATTTACGACTAATGGATGTTGTAACAGCTTACTTATACGGCCCACTTGATAGTGATATATACATGAAACTCCCGGAAGGTTTCAAGTTGCCTGAAGCAACTGGTTCGCGTTCTCGAGAACAACATTGTATTAAGTTAAATAGATCCCTTTATGGATTGAAACAATCAGGGCGTATGTGGTACAATCGCCTTAGTGAATATTTGTTGAAAGAAGATTATAGAAATGACCCTATTAGCCCTTGTATTTTCATAAAGAAATTCGGGTCAGGTTTTGTGATTATTGCTGTCTATGTTGATGATTTGAATATCATTGGAACTCCAGAAGAGATTCCAATAACAGTGGAATACTTGAAAAAAGAGTTTGAAATGAAAGATCTTGGTAAGACAAAATTTTGTTTAGGGCTACAAATTGAGCACCTAAAAGAAGGAATCCTTGTGCATCAAACTACATACACAGAGAAGGTGCTCAGAAGATTTTATATGGATAAAGCACATCCGTTAACTAGCCCAATGGTTGTAAGATCACTAGATGTTGATAAAGATCCTTTTCGCCCTCGGGAAAATGATGAAGAGATTCTTGGTCCTGAAGTACCATATCTAAGTGCAATAGGAGCATTGATGTACCTTGCTAGTCATACAAGACCCGACATATCATTCTCTATCAATCTATTAGCAAGGTTTAGCTCATGTCCTACCCGAAGGCATTGGAATGGGGTTAAGCATATATTTCGCTATCTACAAGGTACGAAAGATAAAGGTTTGTTCTTTTCTAACACCTCCAAAGAAGAATTAGTTGGTTTTGCAGATGCAGGGTATTTATCAGATCCTCATGTTGCTCGATCACAAACTGGATATGTATTTACATATGGTGGTACCGCAATCTCTTGGCGTTCCATGAAACAAACCATTGCTGCTACTTCTTCTAATCATGCAGAAATTTTAGCAATTCATGAGGCTAGTCGAGAATGTGTATGGCTAAGGTCTCTAATTCAGCACATACAAGAAGATTGTGGTCGTTTATGTGGAAAACAAGCTCCGACTACATTATATGAAGACAATGCAGCCTGTATTGCACAACTCAAGGAAGGGTACATTAAAGGTGACAGGACGAAGCATATTTCGCCAAAGTTTTTCTTCACCCATGACCTTCAGAAGAATGGTGAGATTAGTGTCCAACAGATTCGTTCAAGTGAAAATTTAGCAGATCTATTTACCAAGGCGCTTCCTACTGCTACATTCAAGAAATTAGTTCATCAAATCGGGTTGCGTCATCTCAAGGATCTCAACGGATGATATCATGAGGGGGAGTCAATGCGCGCTGTACTCTTTTTCCCTTAGCTATGGTTTTTCCCACTGGGTTTTCCTGTTAAGGTTTTTAATGAGGCAGCATTGCACATGCGCATTATAAAATGATGTATATTTGCTTTATAATGGACATCCAAGGGGGAGTGTTATAAAATATTATTATTATTTTATGGATGTCCATTATACCCCTTAGGTATGATCTAGAATGTTCTGGATACTAGGGTTTATTCTACAGGAAACCCTAGTTTATTCTTGTATATATATATTTGGTACTGAATAAGAAAATAGATCAATTCTCCTCCCCACAAACACTCTCTACTAAAACCCTAGTTTATAACAAACCTTTCAATTTTGGAAAGGTTAATTTTTTTTTTTTTATTATTATTAGTTTTTATTTCTGTCTTCCGTCAATGAGGTATTGTATATGATTTGGATGAAAATGGGATGGAATCAAGAAAAAAACTCTAACAAATCGAGATATCTCTCACTCTCTTTGAAAAAGTTAAAATTATTAGAGTTAGAGGTGTTAATCATTTTTATAGATAATCGAATATTCCAAATCAAATCAAATTAAGCATTTGTATTTTGAGTCGGATTGGTCTTTGACTTAAATCAAATTAAGCATTTGTATGTTGGGTTGGATTGGTCTTTGACTTAACTTTGTTGGAAATAAGAGGTTCATCTACTAATAACGCTCGAGTAGTTTCGTCACTTTGATTCGACAAGAACAAATCAAATTTGTCATGTTCTAAATCGGTTCGACTTGATGGCAATCTCGATAAGTTTAGGAATCAAAATCCAAAAATCGAGTTTTAGTTTAGGATGGCTAAATGGTGTATAGTTGAAAATGGGGAAAGAACAAAGGTAAGACAAAATAATAGTTCAAAGTTCTTTTACATGCAGCAAGAAAATACACAGACATCAACATGAAGCTCTTTTGATCAAATACCACAGGAATCAAAGACAATTTGTGTATCAGTTTATACATTCGAACAAACAGCTCTACAGAATCACATTAAGCTGAACGATTGTATTATAAATGCATCAGCAATATTCCTAGTAGATTGTTTATCAATATCCAAAGAAAAAAACAAGAGGGTACAAAGAACTAACAAATAGTATATGCGGTTCTTATGAGTTAACTTGATACATTGACGGAATGAGGCAATCCAACAACCTCACTTTAAAACTGGAGTAGAGACGACCCAAATTCACAAGAAAATCTATACATCTAAAAGATAACTGCTATCAAACCAGCAAGAGTGAGCGAGTATATGAAAAAACTTCACCAACTACAAATTTCACAAAGTTTGCAATCAAATTAAACCCTAGAAGATAAAACCGATCACTGACGATTGCTAGCTCTTGGGGAACCAGACTCGGAGACCTGAGAATATCCAGCTGCCACATTTCTTTCTTTCTCTTCTTCAGCCATCTTCTCCCTTGTTTTATGACTTACATCTTCAGCAGCCTTGGCAACCCGGTTAAAAGCACCAGTAACCCATGAAACTCCAGACAAGACGTAACGATTCTTCATGACAGCAGATCCAGCAGTGGTGACACCTTGCTCAGCAGCTGCAAATGCAGTTTTTGTTTTCTCTGAGACGAGGAACTTCTGGTCAACTTCTTTCATCTTGTCATTCACCAAGGTTGTGCCCATGGTGAATTTGTTGCTCAAGCCCATCTTTTGGTCCAGAGATGCAACTGTAGCAGTTGCAGTAGATGTGAATCGATGTTTCTCATCAAAGGACTTCGCTTGGTTGAGTGCATCTTTTCCCAACACAAAACCCCTAGCTAACATAGAAGTGACAACATCCTCAGCCTTCTGCACTGGGGATCCAGCATCACCAGAGGTCTGGTTCTCAGTACCCTATGGGGATAAAATATATGTCATGTTCTCATTATTCAGGAAAAGACATAAATATTCCACTTGATTATAAGCACATTGCATATTTTGGTAAATTCATACCTTAGGTGATGGTGATACATTAGCTGGTGGCTTGTAATCTGGTGCAAGAGCTATTGTTACTGATTGGTCAACTATTGTCGCACCCTAAAGAAAAAAGAATAGTTACGTACATCATAAGGCTCTAAGAAGTAAACAGAAGCATAGAACTGAAGCATATCTTAACATAACAAAAGAAAGAAGGCATATCCTCCACGAATTAGTTGCAACAATCCATTATTTGATACCTCACAAACTATTATTTTTATTACAACTAATTTGTGGCGGAGGTAGTATTAAAATCAACCATTCCATCTTAGTGCTCTCCTTCCCAAAATTAAAAATTAAAATAAATAAAATGATGATAATATAAGCTAATGAGGCATAGCTTAAATTCTACACAAGTCTTATAGGTGATACCCACTAATGCCAGGGACTTGTCCAGCAATATGGGTAACACTTAGTGGTCCACAGGACAATATGGAATTAGAGTGCACTGCTGAGGTAAGATATATAATTTGTGGCTACAAATCTACAACAAAGTCTTGATTTTGATGAGCAGATAGTGACATCAAAACTATACTTCCCTTCCCCTAACAAAGGGATGCTAATACACTTGGCATAAGGGTTAGCCTAAACTAAAGAGAAACCCAAAAATAGGCAAGTCAATGAAAACAAGCCCCATCACCAACAAAAACTAATCTTTATCAAGAGGACTCCTACAAATCAGGTTTTGGAAATCCACCAAAAAATTTAAAAGAAATATGTCCCACATCCACTAGATCCCGCATATTGTTATTAGCGTTGCTCAAGTAGATTCTACTATTAACTGTCAAAAGAATCATACACAACATGAACAAAGCCTAGGGTTAAAATAAACCAGGTTCAATTAGAGATGCATCAATATGAGAAATCACAAATCATTAACATATACCTTCTCTTTACATTTCTTCCTGTTCAACACTAAATCTTCCTCAAACCGACAAACCCTAATAGTCTAACTTCGCATTCAATAAAGATATTCTCATTAATCAAGCAAAATTTGAAGTCCTCCTAAAGCTCGGGCCTCAAAAATATTTTTGGGCAAAAAGAAAAACAGCAACAGCTAAGCAGTGACAAACTTACAACTACAGCATAAGATACTAATATTCCCTAAAAGGTGAATATAGACACAAAATGACACCTAAAAAATCAAGAAAACCATTAAGCAAATAAGCACAATAAGAGAAAAAAACAGCCACAGAAAGTTCGCTATTATGAACAGCAGAACAGCTCCATTAAAACAAAATGAAAACCAATAATCTTCAGAAGTGGACTTACAGAAAGAAGAACAGCTGTTTCCGCTCCTTGAGCGTCCTTAAAAGTGACATATGCAGTCTGAGACCGCTCATTCCCACTGAAGATACAATGATCAAAAGTGAATTACATAATATATACTACGTATTAAAATATCGTAGTAAACTCAAACATCCAACGGAATAGAAGAAGGTTAAACAAACAACATAGCAGTATAGCACACAAGGCGCACAAAATAACCAACCTTTGCAATTCAATGTGTTCAATTTCACCCGAGAATGAGAAGAACTCTTTTATGTCTTGTTCAGATGCCCCAAGGGACACATTGCATACTTTCACACTTTTTATCTGCAAACATAAATTGATTTGCTTATTAAATTAGTGAATTTAGAACTTATCCTATAAACGCGTAAATAAGATAAACCAACCACACAAACATTAACCAGAAATCAAAACATTTAGCTTGCTCCTGAAATATTACATATAAAGGGCTTAGCAGTATGAACTACAACAGTTTACAGCAAAATTCGACACGAATCACAGCGACTAAATCACACTCATAACTCCGAATTAGAACATCACAACACGCTTTCAGTCAATAACCTTGATTAAATCATTAGATATGTCATTATAGTTCAATACAGCAAGCATCAACAACTATGTTTTTTGGACAAAAATAAAATAAACAAGTAATTAAGGAATTTTTTTTTAGAAATCAATTATAATAAAAATAAAAATAGGGGTTTAAAGGAATCAAAAGAAAACTAAATTGAATTAACCCTAGATTAATTAATTCATCAGATAATAGGGGATTGATTTTTACAGATGGTAAACGAATTAAGAAACAGAATCTATAACATAATCATCATATTAAAAATAATTCCATAAACAAACCCTAAATTACAATTATCCCAAATTAACAGAAATTAAATAAAACATAGATTCGATAAGCTGCAACTAACTGTAACTTTATAAAAAAAATCAGAAATAATTCGATTACATAAAACTAATTAATTAAATGATATTTGATCAATCAAATCAGCAAAATAATCAAAGGAAAAAAAAAACTAAAACAATTAAACAAGTGATTTGATTTCAATTGCAATAAATAAAAATTGGGAATAAATTAAAGGAGAGAGATTGAAACGCACCGACATTGATAAGTGAAATTTTGCAGAAATTTGAACAGAAAATTAAAGGAAATTAATTGATTGATTGAATTTTTAGTTTATAGCTTAAAGAAGAAGAATATTATTGAAATATGAAATGAAAGAATAAAAATATTTTAAGGCGTAAGTTTTGGTGATCGAAGGAGAGTCGTTTGAAAAAGGTAGAACGGAGGTTGGGGTTGAGTTGAGCTAACGTTGTTGTCACGTTTTATTCTCTCACTTCCACGCTTTTATGACTCCCCTCTCCCTTCTTTGTAGCCTACGACGACGTTACGAGTTTCTAGTTTCTTAAATTTTTATTGGATACTGTGAATTTTTGCGAAATGTATAGGGTATCTTTAATGTTTCGAGGATGTATTATGTATTCATGTATTTTGAAAAAATGTGTACGAAAACACCTAATTGTGAAATATGAAACTTAATTTATCATGTATCTTTATACTTTTAGTAAATGCATAAAATTGTTTTTAACAACTAATTTTTAAATTTAGGCTATAAAGATGAAAATTTTTAGGTGGTTCACTTGAGATATGAACCATCAAAGTTAAATGTGATCAAATCAATTCTAACTATTGATTTTGGATATGATAACTATTTTTTAGATTTGACTATTAAAATCAAGAATTAGAATTAATTTGACTAACTTTGATTTTGGTGGTTTATTTTCAAGTGAACCACTAAAGAGGCCCCCAAACAAAGCTAACCGTATTGATTTTGGATATGATAACTATTTTTTAGATTTGACTATTAAAATCAAGAATTAGAATTAATTTGACTAACTTTGATTTTGGTGGTTTATTTTCAAGTGAACCACTAAAGAGGCCCCCAAACAAAGCTAACCGTATTGATTTTGGATATGATAACTATTTTTTAGATTTGACTATTAAAATCAAGAATTAGAATTAATTTGACTAACTTTGATTTTGGTGGTTTATTTTCAAGTGAACCACTAAAGAGGCCCCCAAACAAAGCTAACCGTATTGATTTTGGATATGATAACTATTTTTTAGATTTGACTATTAAAATCAAGAATTAGAATTAATTTGACTAACTTTGATTTTGGTGGTTTATTTTCAAGTGAACCACTAAAGAGGCCCCCAAACAAAGCTAACCGTTATAATTGCTCCTCCTTTTCTCTATATAAACTCCATTGCTATTTTCATCAACATACTCTCACTTTGTTAAATTCTCCCACAGTCAGTCATTTTTTTCACTTTCTATAATTAAGTCATCGCATTTTTCAATAATATAATTGAATATGTAGCACAATCATCACATTTGTAATAGAGTCGTTTTGGATTAGAGGTAGAGTTTGAGCTCTTAATTGCCATTTTCCTACTACTTGTGTAATTGCGATTAGGAATTTTGATGTAACAAGATTCAAAGTTTGACGATGGGGGATTTAAAGCATTTAGACATAATAAAAGAAAGTGAAAAAAATAAGTAATTATGGGAGGTTTTTAACAAAATGGGAATAGGTTGTTTAAAAAAAACAATGAAATTTATATAGAGTAGAGGAGACCAGGAGGGAGCAACTATAACTGTTGGTTTTGTAGCCTATATTTAAAAACTAATCGTTAAAGATTATTGGAGCAAAATCTTTTCTATTTACCAATAAAATTACAAAATTACCCTTACATATGGCGAAATCGTCAACATATATATCCCGCCGTGCCAGTGGTGGTAAACAACCAAGTCAAACCTCAAACACTCAACCCAAATTTAAGAGAAAAAAACCGAAACTTCGTCAACAAAATTGTGCAATTTTCTCTTATTTGTCGCCTTCATCATTTATAAACGCTGTACTTCTTCGATTCAAATTCTTCCAAACTCATTTTTTTTAAAAAAAAAATCCTAAAAATCAGAAAAAAATAAAAATTAAAAAAATGAGTTTCGCTGATTTAGAAGCAGGAAGACCATTACCTTCAATTCGAAGGCAAAATCAACAGCAATTACAAAATCAAGACCCTTCTCAAGCAGTAGCTTCTGGAATATTCCAGATTAATACTGCTGTTAATTCTTTCCATCGTCTTGTTAATTCTCTTGGTACTCCTAAAGACACCCTCGATCTTCGTGATCGCTTGTAAGTTTTGTGCAATTAATTGATTTGGGGGTTTCTTTGATTTTCAATTTCTTCAATTTTTTGATTGTAATTGGGGTTTTGGGGATGTTTTTGGTATCTGGGGCTTTGTTTGATTTGAAATTGTGATTTGGGGTTTTGTTTGATTTTGAATTTTGGTTGATTTTGTGGGGTTAGGGTATTGATTTTTTGGGGTTGAATTTGGGGTGATGGTGATTTGGGGTTTGTTTATTTTGATTTAGGGTTTAGTTTGTTTTGAATTCTGTTATATTGAGGTGGAAATCCTTGAAATGGGTTTTAATTTTAGTACATTGTGCTTATTTGGTATGGTTTTGATGCTTCATGAATGAAATTGCTGTTGATAGAGTAGAATTTGTAGAATATAAGAGGATTTTGCACTAGTTTGTCGAGCTTCTGCGCTGCAGTTAAAAAAACCATGATGGTTTTATTGAGCTCGATTCGTAATTCTTTGTAATACTTGTTATGGAGGATGAATTTCAATTTCGGATTGATTGGCCTTTTATTAGGAGTACTGGCTAGGATAAGCTTATTGTGATTTGGACAAGTAAGGTTCAATTATAATCATAGTTTTCTTTGGTGAGGATGTGGAATTTACTTATGCTTTTGGTGGAATGATAGTGATGATCTTTATGAACATAGTCAAACAGACAAATTCTATTCAGGAACATAAACAGTCAAATGCGCTTTGGGTTTTAATAAACTACATGGAGTACTTGAGTTTATTATTATTGTTTTTTTGGGCGTTAGTGTCTATTTATTGGTGGTTATTTGTGGGGATGGTTTGAGCATATAAAACGGTGACCAACGGAGTAATGCACCTTTAAAGTCGCATAAGATTTGACAAAGAAGAGTTAGAGGAAATGATGTGAATTTTGATGGGGTTTCACTTAAACTCACAATTAGGATGTTTTGTGGTTTAGGTTTCTTGCAAAAATAGTTTGGATGTACAATCTTCGATGGAAAATGAGTGATATTTTGTGATGGACGAACTAAATTGAAGGAATATGAAGATTCACCTAAGTAAGGTTTCATAACAACTGTTTTTTCTTTGCATGCTGATCTACTTATGGTTTTTATTGACTTGGAGAAAGCGCATGTTAAGGTATTGAGGAAAGTGTTATGGTGGGCTCTTACAAGTAAGGGTATTTATACGAAACATACTGACATTATTTAAGACATTGTGTGGTAGGTTCTTATGAGGGGATTGGCACAAGTTTACAAACTAGTGTTGGGAAAATAGAATTGAAACTAGTTTACATCAAGTTTATGCACTTGCCCATTTTCTTTTTGCCATAGTTATGGATGAATTGACATGTTCAATCCAAGATGATATCCCTTGGTGCATGATGTGTGAAAATGATATTATGTCAATTTGTCGATTGTGGCGAAAAACATTGGAATCATATGGTTTAAAGTTGAGTTGAAAAAAGACCAAATATATGGAGTGTATACTTAGTGGACTAGGAATAGGTTGACAAGCTTAATTAGTTTTTATGGAAGGAGTGTTCGTATTCAGATTTCTTTCGTTATTTAGGATCCATTATCCAAAAGGATAGTGAATTGGGTGGGGATGTGGCTTACAGGATCAAACTTGAAGTGTTTGGGAGCTTCTTAATTGGGGTATACCCAACAAATTAAAGGGGAAATTCTATCGTACAACCATTAGGCCGATATTGTTATATGGGACCAAATGTTAGGCTTTGAAGTATTGTTACCTCCATAAGATGATTGTGACAAAGATGCTTATGTTACCTTGGATGTGGGGGCATACAAGGATAAATAAGGAATGAGGGTTGAGGATTTTAGACTTTTGAGTTTATGCGCGGTACGCTTCTAGTTTGTTTAGCTAATGCGATGCGGTTTTAAAAAATCATGATGGGCTCGATTCGTGAGTCTTTCTGATCTTTGTTATGGAGGATTAATTTTAATTTCGGATTGATTGGCAGTTTGTTAGGACTTAGGAACACTGACTAGGATCAATTTTTGGTAATATAATAGTGAGGTCCATATACAGACCAGACATATTCTCTTTAGGAACATAGAAGGTTTTGAATTTTGATAAACAACATGGAGTAGTTGAGCTGATTTTTTTTTTTTGGGCACACTTTCTGTCTATTGCTAAATATTCTTTGTGCATGTGGCTTTAATTCGTTAGTTATTGGAGGAGATGGTTTGGGCATATAAATTGGAGACCAAGTAACGCACCGGTAAGGAGGCTTAGGCTTGAGAGTGGCAGAATGATGAATGAAAGAGATGTAGAGGAAGACCTAATCAAACTTTGCTGAGGGTAGTTGGTGGAGATATGAGGTTATTTGGGGCTTAGGGAGAACTTGGTGTTAAATAATGGAAAAATTGAGGGAGAGAGAATTTTTGTTCAAGACTTTCGTGATTCCTGTTATCAATTTATGTCCAGCCAACGTCATTTTTTTAGGAGAATCGGGATTAAGGCTTTTTTTTTTTGAGAACCATGTGGGTAAGTTTTGAGAATCGATCCCTGGATCTCCCGGAACCATGAAAAAGACCAACTGAGCTGAACTATCCCTCATTTCGGTGGACTAAGACTTTGTTGTTGTTGGTTATAAGTGGAGAACATTCAACTTATATCAATTTCTTTATGTTGAGGCCTTTTTACAATTTGCCTCCTTAATCTCAATCTTGAGACTGAACAAAAAATTAAATCAATTTTGTTTCATTAATTTTTGATGCATGAAATCTTTCCCTGTCTACCTTATCCAATTCTTGCAACCAATTTAAGATAAGAAAGATGATTATACGCTTTGGTTAACTCACATTTTTTGCAGACATAAGACAAGGCTACATATCGGGCAGTTAGTCAAAGAAACCTCAACAAAGCTTAAGGAAGCTAGTGAGACTGATTTTCGTTTTGAAGTCACTGTAAGTGCACATAAGCACATATGTTAGATCTCTGATCAATTTTTGTATGATGATTGTTTCACCCCATAATTTCATTCTTTGCTTGCCATCAATATCTTATTTTTTGTTTTCCTTTTATTTATATTTGTCTCCAGTATTTTCAGCTTTAAGCCTTTTTATGTTGCTGCTTCTCTAAACCTTGTCCACTTAACTGCAGGCTAGTAAGAAAATTGCTGATGCTAAACTTGCAAGAGACTTCCAGGCAGTTCTTAAGGAGTTTCAGAAGGCACAACGGCTTGCAGCACAGAGAGAAACTGCCTACTCTCCTTTTGTTCCAAAAGAAGTACCATCCACTGGGTAATTTTTTTTAGTGTATATGACTATGTGTCTTAAAGTTTGAATTGCTTAATATCAAGAGTGAGAACCATATAAAAATTGTGATTTTTATCTGTTTTTATGTCTAGTTCCTGATTGGCGACCTACATGGTTGATTGTTATTCAATGTGTTCTGTATATATGTATTTCTTGTTCCCTGCGATTGGATTCATGTTTAGAGTATTTGGTCATGAGCTGCATACTTTGATTTGTGGAACTGTTTAAAGGTGAAAACTGACCGTGCAATGTTGGAGGAATAAGGTTAAACACTTGAAGCTATCAACCGGAGGGTTTTGCTTTGTTTCACGATCCAGTGAACTGATCTGTGTATGTGACATAGCAAGGCAATTTAGTCTTGATATAGGAGTATAATAGCCCTCCACCTTGAGTCCACCAGGAGCACTGTCTTATTGCCAGCTCCTCTAGTCACTACTCACTAGTGACTAGTCACATACCCAACTTGCTACCTATATTTCTCAACTCCACAACCTAAATGTGTGGCTAACTGCCTCCAATTGTCCTCAGCGCATCTACCTTTTATTTCGTGAGCTATCCACCATTACCATGTTATATACAGGCATTGCAAGGCATTTTGTGTAGGAAATAGTGATGATAGCTAAGAAAATGAAGATTTGATTGATACAAATTGATTTATGCTTTAATATTATACCTTGTAACACTCAATGATTTGTTTATTTGTCCTGCTTTGGGTGCAGGTCTTTTGAAAATGATGAGGAGATAAGTTCATCTCAGAGACAGGAACAGCAGGCCCTTCTGGAGTCTAGAAAGTAAGTGATGGTTCTGTAGTTGGATTGTTGGTACATCTCTTATCATGTTAAATGAGTTATTGTATGTTCTGACTATAGAAAAGTTAGTTCCTAGTCTTCAGCCTAATGTAGGTCGGTTTCAGCCTGTCAGGTGGAGGATGTGAGAATTTTTGGGCTTCTGCAAGCTAATTTTTTGCTTCTCCGAATGGAGAATAGATCATGCTTTATGTTTGTTCTGACATGCAGGACTAGTGCTTCAATATTCAAGTATTTGCATAACTTCCTAATCTCTTATCCAAAATTTCAAACAATTGTAACGTCAGCCTCATGCATAATAGCAACTTTATACTCCTAATAATAGACTGCAGCACCTCAGAGGTGCTACCCATTCTCACATATGCTAGGACACAAAGTAATGTCACGAAGAGTATTGATATTGGAGATAAGGTGGAAATTTGGGAATGTAACTTCTTAAGTTGTGTGAAAATGTTGATGTTCTGCTTGTTAAAATTCTGATATCAGATGCTGTGATGTAATATTAAATATGTAGTAGTTATGTAGAGAGGGAAGATCAAAATTGGTTAAGTCTTTTAGACTATGCTTCATGTTCATTATTGGCTTGAATACTGTGCGATCAGAAAAAAATCAGTGACTATCTGTATTGGGAATGCATTTTTGAAATATATCCAATGCTAAGTTTTTTTGTCTTCATGATTTGTTCAGACAGGAGGTAGTGCATTTGGATAACGAGCTTGTTTTTAATGAGGCTATAATAGAGGAGCGGGATCATGGGATTCAAGAAATCCAACAGCAGATTGGCGAAGTGAACGAGATATTTAAAGATTTAGCAGTGCTAGTTCATGATCAGGGAGTTGTAATTGGTAGGAATTTTGGCCTTCCTTTGATTTTTCAGTCTTCATGATTTTTGTTATGAATCATGATTGACATTACTCTCTGTCCATCTTTCTCTTTCAGATGATATCAGTTCGAATATTGAAACTTCTCATGCTGCAACTACACAAGGAGCTTCCCATCTTCTCAAAGCTGCAAAATCCCAAAAATCTAGCTCTTCATTGGTAAGTGCTGTTAAAGCAATCATACGTGGAATATATTAGTAGTCTTTAAGCCACTTTTTGGTGTCCGTAATTGGTGGCTAGCCTGAATTATAATTGTGGTTAATTTGATGACTGGAATAAGGAACAGCTAAACTATAGCGTCATTGGTGAAGCAGTATATATGCCCAACCTTGAATTTTGCTATCTTGCTAATTGTGCGCTTGAAATTTTGTGGAATTCACAGGTTTGTTTGCTCTTGGTGATATTTGGGATTATTCTACTCATTGTGATCATAATTGTCGTGTTTTGAAAAGGCAATGTCTTCAACTCTAATGCTGAACTTCTAGCAATTAAACTTGATGCCCGCACTGACTTTCAACAATGGTATCGAAGAAGGTTCAGTAGTATTTAGGTTGCTCTGTGCTGGTGGTAAATAAGAGTTTGATCTAATACATGTACAGTCTTTTGATTTGTTTGTTTAAAAGTCTGAATTGCGACTTGTGCAGACTTCATTACTCATTATGTACAAATCTATAGTATTTATGTATTTGTGTGTGTTCTTCATTTGCGAAAAAAGAATGAAAAACAGCAATAATAACTCTATCATATGAGTTGCTCTTTTTTATTACTCTCTCTATTTCATATATGACGAGCTAATAAAACGTATTTTTAGTACGTTGCAGTAATTAAAGGATATATATAGTAAAATGGCATTTTTTTTTCCCTAATTTTCAGCGAAGAGACTATTTTGAATTTAGCATGTAGTCTCCAAGGATTCTGTGTTTGGATGTCTTATAGTAGTATACATCTTCCAAAAAATTCTGATTTATTTGATATCACATCATTGTCTTAAAATTGATTTGTCTTTATCAAGAATTTTTAGTGTTCTTCATTCAATTTTATCAATCATTTTACAAATCTTTTAGTTCAATAAACAATAAAGTTTATACGGAATACATAGATTTATATTTGTATCGATAAAGCTTCAAATAAATATAAAGTGTTTACGGTTTGATAATGAGATGTCCATTATGCTTTGGTCCCTTAGTTGACAATTAATCAAAGACTTCCTATTAAGGTTCCTTAATCTTATCCTTAATTAATATAAAAAAATACACTCGTTTAGTGAAAAAGACAACTCCAAACCCCGTAAATAGTAATATAATATATGAAGAATACGACATACATTATCCAATATCACGTTTTGACTGTCATTTCGAAACTTTAACTCACACAACTTAGTACACTTACTAATATCATTTTCACAACTAAAAAGATTAGTGATATGAGATTTTAATTAACTTATCATACAAGTGAAGAACAACAAGTGTCAAAAAAGGATAGCGAGAGAAAAAAAATGATTAGGAATAAATTTATGCAACAAAAAAAAAAAGCATGACAAAATATCAAAGTAAGAAAAACAAATATCAAAAGGTAACTGGTTAACAAAACCATAAAGTGAACGGTGTTAATTAACATTCCAAACTTTGCAACCGCTTACTGCCAGTTTATTTTTTCTCTCTCTCCTCCAAAAATTAAAAAAAAAAAAAACCTTTTATTTATTTTCTTTGCAATTCCAATTTTTCCCAATTCAAAAACTTCAAATTCTCAAAACCCCACAAAAATTCTCATCAAAAGATTTGATCTTTATCATCTGGGTATCTTTAATTTTGAGTGAAATTGCAGAAAAATCAAACCTTTTTTATTTTTTTATTTTTTTTTATAAAATGGGAGAATCAACAACAACAACAACAAGTAGTAATAATAGTGGGGTGAATAGTATGCCAGCGCCATTTTTGAGCAAAACATATGATATGGTGGAAGATCCTTCAACTGATTCAGTGGTTTCATGGAGTGTTGATAACAATAGTTTTGTTGTTTGGAATGTTCCTGAATTTGCTAAACATCTTTTGCCTAAGTTCTTTAAGCATAACAATTTCTCCAGTTTTGTTCGTCAGCTTAATACTTATGTTAGTTTTCTCTTTAATCTCTTTGATTTATTTATTTATTTATGTTTTTTTTTCTTGATTTTATTTTACTGTTGTTTTGTAGAATTTTATTGGGTTGTTGCTAAATTTAGTCCATGTTTTGTGTATGAAATTGTTGAAGGTAGAAAACCCCAAATGATGATTTGGAGTTGTAATTGAAATTTGATTGTTTTGTTGTGGTTTTTTTGGTAATTATTTGAAGAGGGTGTGGTGGGGTTAGGGTTTTAGTGCTTTAGTGGCTGAAAATCGAAATTGAAACATATAGGAAGAAAAACGGTTTAGGAAGTTGAAATTTACATGTAATTTCATATCTTAGGAAGTGAAGAATGTTGTTTGGTGATTTTCGATGAAACGATGCTATATGCCGCGATTTTTAAGATTTTTGTGTTGCCTATGTTTTGGTTTTCACAAGTATGGTATAACTTGCTCTTTACACAATCATTTCATTTTATACTTTGATTGTGTTGGGTGTTTCTACTTTGTAGATTGCAAATTAGTGAGGTTTTTAGTGGATATTATTCTAAAATAATAGAAAAATAATAAGTTCTTCATAGGCTGAATGAGCTGTTCTTACAATTCTTAGGGACTTTGGGTTAAGGATATATTAGTCATTACTAATTTTCTTTGTGAACTTATGTTCATATCTAAACTAGCACCAAGGGGCGGCAAGGGCCACCATTTATTTGGTTTGTTGTCGCTTGTAACTTACTAGCATAATGATTACATTGAATAACAACGGGTAGGAATTTACTTGGAATTGGTTGTTTAATGCTCGATGCTTGAGATAGTGAGGTGATAGTATTTGGATTTGGATGAACTGGTTGAGTTGGTAGCTCTTAGATGTTTGTGGAATTTTTTTCTTTGATTTTTTTGTCATTATTCTTTTAGTTCATTTTTTTTAACCCTTGAAAATTGAGAGCAGGCGATCAGCCAAGTGTTTGCAGAGTCGAATGCCTTTTTCTTTAGGAGAGCCAAACTAGTGAAATAGTGATAGAAATCATTATGAAAACACTTTACTGCGAATCACCTTGCCTCGATAGGACCATTTGTGGCATGCTGCGATAAGTGACGTGGAATCAGAGACTCATTGAGGAGTCGTTCGTAGTCTCTGGAATAATTTTCAATAGTTGCTTATCACAATCTTTATTATGTTAATGAGTGCCATTTTGGAGTTAAGGGCTTGAGAAGTGTTTCTCTCTTGCGGTGGCAGGCTACATGAAAGGGCTGTGAGTCTGTGGCATTGTTTATCAATCGCAACCAAGAATTTTAGTTGTGCTTGAAGTCTGCCTTAAAAAACTCATTTTCTGCACGGATGATGTTTCATTAGCATTTTTAGAATAATAGAATTCCGTGATGACCATGCTGAGTGTGACTTGGTGAATCTTCATTTCCTTCAGTCTCATTTAGTTTCTGCAGACTTGTACTCTTGTTACTCTGTAAGTATCATGTGTACTATTGGTTCCTTTTCTTTTGGATTAAATGTGTACTTGCATTGAATTACTTTTTTCACCATAGTGTTAATCAGATTGAATTTTCTTACAAGGTCTTTGCTTGTGAGAAGTGGTGAAAGCAGTCTTTTTATTTATTTATTTTTTTTTTGATGAAAGAAAGCAGTCTTACTCTTATGTTTATAACAATTTTTCATTGCAGTACCATTTTCACAGTTTTTATTTTTTCAATGAAATGATAGAAATAAGTGTTCATATTTTTCTGGATGTCAACTGAAGCTAAACTTCATATTGGAATGGAAGGCACATTATAGATTTCAGGATAACCTTTTGCTAATAATAATGGAAGTTGTGTGGCTCCATGCTAGCTTTGTGGTCCCATGCTAGGTATGGCTCTCCATGATGAAAAAAGGGAACATCTGCTTGCCTTTTATCATACTCTTTATTGTGAGTTAAGAAGACGTCTTTTGGTTATCAATCAGTCAAAGCCTTAGTCCCATATTTGGGGTCGGCTACGCGGACCAAAATTGATCATTTCATGTGTTCTTCTACATATATTTTCCTCCTCCATCCCCTGTAATTGAGTTCTCGTTCTCCTCCATCCCCTACCTTTTGATTATAAATTACTTTTTATCCAGGCTTTTCTTATAGATAACTATTTCTTTAGCTGATATGGTCAAGCGGTAGCCATCCTGGGCTTATGCTTGCTCTAGAATAGTAGATGAGATGGGATATTTCTTTCAGAAATTGGATCCTGCTCTTTGGAACATGAAATACTGTGAATTATTAGTTGACACACAACATAGTACTTCGTAGTTCAGTTTTGCAGACTGGATAATTTATGTGCGTATAATGCATCCAAATTCCCTTCCATGACCATGACAGAAGAAATCCTACTGGAGTGAAAGCTAGTTGATGCTAGGATGTAGTTATTTGACACTAGAGATTAAGACTGGATACTTTAATTATGTATAATGCATCCAATTCCCTTCCACGACAGAAGAAAGCTAATTGGATTGAAAACTAGTTGATGCTGGGATGTAGTTATTTGACACTAGAGATAAAAGAGGAAATGTCTTTGTTTTAAAACATTTTGTGTTGCTGGCGATGTTGGAGGGCTATATTGCTGAAATCTTACACACTTTATCATCGTAGCTGCATGAACTACTTGAAGTATGTGAGTCTTGGTCTGTTTGTTGTGTTTATCTGAGTCCTTAGTTCATAAATATGCGTGTAGGTATGAAATTGGCATTTTTCTTCAATTTGGCCAAAAAATGGCTTTTAAGTGTTCTATAGAGCTTGAAGTGAAGATTTTGAGGATTGGTAAAGGCAATTTTTCAGATATGGATCACATGGATAGATTTTTTCTTTTGCAATCAGCCCCTTCCACTTTTCTAATTGCTCAAGTATAATATGCATCATGTATTACAGTGCTAACAACTGTTGCATATTCAATTATTACGTCAACTTCAATTCTTTTTATTTATTTCTTCTTGTTAACCAGGGTTTCAGGAAGGTTGATCCAGACCGCTGGGAGTTTGCTAATGAGGGGTTTTTAAGAGGTAAAAAACACTTGCTGAAGGGAATTAGCAGGCGTAAACCGGTTAATGGTCATCCTCACCCGCAACAGCCTTCGATTCAAAACGCGCCTGTCAAATCATGTGTTGAGGTAGGTAAGTTTGGGCTTGAAGAAGAAGTTGAAAGGCTTAAAAGGGACAAGAATGTTCTTATGCAAGAACTTGTTAGGTTGAGGCAACAGCAGCAAGCAACAGATAGCCAGTTGCATAGTGCTGGGCAGCGCGTCCAAGTCATGGAGCAGAGGCAGCAACAGCTGATGTCATTTCTTGCCAAAGCTATGCAGAAGCCAGGCTTCTTGGCGCAACTTGTACAGCAGCAAAATGATGGTAATAGACATGTCGCAGGAGGCACTAAAAAGAGGAGAATTCCTAACCATGATGAGGAAAATACTAGATTGGATAGTATGGACAGTACTTTCTCTGATGGTCAGATTGTCAAATATCAGCCCTTGATTGATGAAGCTGGAAAGTTGATGCTCAGAGAGATCTTGAAATTAGGTGAACCCCTTTTTGACCAGTCAGTGAAGGACCCTAATACATATATGCTCGATCATGTGCCTTCTGATTCCAATGTGGTAGACTCTGGCAGCTCATCTTCTCAACAGTCAAGTTTGACTCTCTCTGAAGTATCGCAAAGTGCTAAGCAGCCCATCTTTCCTGATGAATCTAGGTTTTCCAGTAATCATGTTATGCATTCAGAGATGAATTCTGCTTGTCTAGGAAGAGGTCAACCTGCTAAAGAAGCTCAAATCCCAGAAGCTGTGTGCGGGGTTCAAGATGATGCAATGATGTCAGACTTCAACCAAGTGCAAGGAATTCTTCCTGAGAGCAGTCTTGGCCTCCCTGATATACCTTTCTCTGTGACTGAAAATCATGATCTTGGTTTTGCGGATTCATTGTCTACCATCCATAATGGGACATTGTCAACAGAGAAGGAGGAACACTCTCCTAGTCCAGGGAGTAATGTTTTGCTTCCAGGGAGCAATGATTCATTTTGGGATCAGTTTTTTGCCCTTAGCCCATTGCCTGAGAATACTGAAGAGGTTGATTCAAGTATACCAGAAGGCAGCATTGCTAGAGAGCATGAAATAAGCCAAGACGAGGGATGGGATAAGCTGTCTCACATGAATCATCTAACTGAGCAAATGGGCTTTCTTTCAGCAGAGATGGAGAGAGTTTGATATCCGCTGCCGACTGTTGTAAGTCTCCATGTTATTTAGATTTAAATGTACAGTTTACAACTCTTGACTGGAATATCGTATCTTGTTGACTTGATGGTCAAGGCTAGCGATATTCTGCAGTCCCATGTTATATGACCCGTATCTCATAGTATGGGCATGGCAGTATGTGAAGTCTGTAACATCTATGTAAGTTATGAGCTGTATTTACAAGATATCTGCCTGATAAGAGTCTAGGCTTTACTGTAAATGCTTGTAGTGCTCAAGGAAATTGTTTACTTATAAAAGTCCTTTTCAGGTTTTTGGTCCTTGCGGTTAGCTGACAAACACCCAAAGCTCTGTTGACGGAGAAGCATGAATGGATTTTTAGTCGTCTTCTATTTTTTCATCTTTCTATATTTGTTTATTATTTTGCGCTTTTCTAGTTAGAAATGACCCTTTCAGATCTGCATTAATCCCTCTTTGTTTCACTTTTTGTAAAAGGAGAAAAAAGTAGTGCCATGCATATATTTTCGTATTGCTAAAATGAGGTAATTCTTGGTTCATGCAGCTGAGTAACTAATCTCATCATGAGGAGGTAAAGCTTTAGTTTTGTGTAGCTTTAGTTGATAAAAATCTCGTGTAACTGTATTGAGTAATCCTTTCTAACTGTTTCTGAGAGGAAATGACCCTATTATGAAATCTAAGATTAGTAATCTGAGTTTCCCTCATTTGACTCCAGTTTTAGGTTATAAAAAACATATGTAAAAGCATTAGGACTTGAATGTGAAGCTTGGATCAAGTATCTAAATTTCGTTTCGATTATATGAAACCAGAACACAAGTGGTTTCTAAATAGTTTATACAATATACGGGCATGATATCACCAAGCCTAGGTGCGAGGGCTTGTACAAGAACTCTCTGGTTTTGCTAATATGGAAAACTATGTTAAGCTACCCCCATCACTTGTTTACATGTATGGTATCTAAAATATAATGACCAAGCCTCCCTGTTCTGAAAAGATTCAGTAATTTTACAGCAACTTTGTGATCAATATCCTCGTCTGATGCTGTAGGCAACCTAAAAACCTTTCTCAATGCTATGAACTCCATTTTTATAAGCTTCAACATTTCCTCCTCGTCTTGTAAATTGCCTTTGAAGGATGACACAGCTTCGAAAAGACACCTACGAACTGAGCGTACTACGGAATCCTGTGCATGTTAGAACAGATAAATTTAGTAGCAAGAAAGATTTATGAACAACGCTCAATTATGTAGTCATTGTTGAAGTCACCTTAGTATGATCAGTTGAGACTTTCTCGATTGAAATCTTGCCCTCAAATCTATCAATGTTTAATGCCACATTATCATCTTTGCCTGAGATTGATAGCTTGGGAGTAGATAGCTTCTCCCATTTCTGGTACTCATTGCTCAAATTCAGGATGCTGAGAAAATACCATGCAAGTTCTTTTTCTCCTGATAAACTGTCACTGAGAGCTCCTGAAATGAGAAAGGAAAATAGGAGGAACGAGGAACCAAGAGAAAAATATAAGTCATTCTGTGGAGTGTGGACCGTAATGAGAAGGGTAAGTTTCTCAAACTGTTTCATGATCTTACAACAAATTTATCAATCATCAATTGCGAAGAGGATTGGTAACTAACATGCAACCTATTCAATTCTGTTCGATGATATCTTACCAGTTAAAGCTAACTTTGCACAGATGTTCATATCACTGATCCGTGGGGGTAATATTCCAGGCGTATCCAGGACATAAATGTTAGGATGGCTTGCAATCTGGAAACTTGATACATAAGTTCACTGTGAAATAGGGAGCATTTCAAACAAAATCCACAGGAAACAGAAGCATTAAAGCAATTTGAATTATTAATCACCTTCAAACTGAAGATACCCTTTGTTTCACCAGGCAATGGGCTCACCACTGCATGCTTTAATCTCCCTTTTTCTGTTGCAAATATAGAGATGCCAGAATCAGAACAAGTAACTAACTAACTGCAGAAACTACTACACCGTAAATTACATTGCTTACAGTGTTTTTACTGGAAAAACAAATTTTCACTGAACTATAATATGAGACAGTTTATAGGGGTGCTATACCTGTGGCACTAATTCGTCCGATTTGGTGCAATGAATTTGCAAGGGCAGACTTTCCAACATTAGGAATCCCAACTAACAACATTGTTAAGGTATGTCGTCCAGGTTCTGTGTTCTTTAAATCTCTGACTTGGCCTTGCAGGAAGCTTAGGAACTGATTAACACAGAAATCAGAGTGAAAATCATAAGCATTCGTATCATCACATGATTCAATGTTTTCTTTAATCCATCTCCCATAAAGTTGTGTACTTGTGTTACCTGTTGAATGTTGTCTTTGTTATGCGAATCCACACAGAATACCGGATAATTTCCTCGTTCGAAATACCTTAACCATTCCTAAGTTTAAAGAAAAATCAAAGTAACATGCAACATATTAGCAATATGTACTACTGCATTGCATGAAGTAAAAATATTCAAGTACATACTACATAGTACTCCGTACATAAAACTTTCAAGGAATTCCATCCCAGAACTATAAATTATTAAAGACATGTCAATTTGTCAATGACAATTAGGTGATGTTGAGCAAATGATTCATTTTTCCAATTCTTTTTCCAACCTTACCAGGGCAAGTCATAAAAAAAGATTTTACTGGTACTCCCTCCGTTTCGTTTAATTTATTTAACGGAGTAACAATTATTTTCTTGACTATTGTCAATCCAAAATGTAGGTACATGTCGTTAATAAAGGTTTTTTTTTTTTTTTTTTTTTGAGACGTCAATATAATACTTAAATAGTCAATACAAACTATAAAAACTTTTAACGGAATAAACTAGCCAAGTAACCGTACCAAATTCACGACCACCAACCCCCAAACAATAACATGTAAAATCCAATGGGCTTTCACCTTAACATGGTTGCGGCTAGCCAAATCCACCTTATTCAACACCACAATGCGGCGAGACGACGACGGCGTCGTCGATAACCTCTTCAACACCTCACATTCAGATGACAACGGAATCTACACAATTACACAAACATAATACGATTAATAAAATCATAATCATAAACATGAGTTTTCAAATTTTTAATGAAAATAATAAATTGACAATACAATAAATAAACTAAAATTTAAAAAAATAATAAAAAAAAATTACTCGAGCATCTCGAATATCAAGGACAAAATCAACCATCGAAATTCGCCGAGAAATGGCGCGAGTTGCAGCCGCCATGAAAGGACTGTAGAAGCTCCATCTACTACAGTTATGGCGGTTTTCTACTTCCGCCATTTTTCTCACTGTATTACCTACTTTTTTCGCCATATTTAACAAGAAGCTTTTCTCCTTTGTCATTTTCTACGCTTTTTTGGCCCACCTTAAATATCTTTTATTTTAATTTTATTTATATAGTAAAAATCTGTGAAATTATAGCCGTTGAAACCTTATCTAGTGAGAGAAACTGAGAAATTTAAAGGAAATTCAAGTGAGGTTGAAGAAGAAGATGGCAGAATCAATTAATTTGATTTCTAGAGGATTAGGGTTAGGGTTGGGGAAATTGAATTTTGGGGAGAAAAATAGGGTAAATTTGAGTTCGTCGTTTCGATTGAGGCGAAACGTATTTAAGTGTAAAGCGAGTTTTAATTTGATTACTAATTCTGATGCTTTTCAAGTTGGTCCTTTAATTGGTAGCTATGGATTTTTCAATGTTACCAGGTATTAATTTTAAAATTATTATTATTATTTTTTAAATAATTTTATTGATTATTTTTATGAATTTGTATATGACAATTATAGAATGATGAAGTGAGTTGTGTGTGTGTGATATTAGTTATTCAGGGTTTCAAAGCGGTGTGGATTACGAGGAGTTGTCGGAGGATATCGGGAAATTGAGGACTCAAGATGTTGGTGAAGGCGGTGTTAATATCAGGTGTGTTCTGTTGTCATTTGTAGCCTTAGTTGGTTACTAAGGCGTTGATCATTGCGTTGCATGTTCTGTTAGCTTTCGGATAGAATTTCGTAATTTGTTTATGCTGTAGTTTGAGGAAGTGATATTGTCTTAGGCAGTTCTGTGCAGGTTATATGAAGGAAGAATTACTCAAGGATCTTTGAAAGGAACCACTGTTCTTTTTAAGGTGCTTTTTTTTAATTCCTTTTCTCCTTTGGAGCTTCTGATCACTAAAAATATTCATATGTTTGATGTTTTATGTCATGTTTATTAATGTACAGTAAAAGATAGTAATGATTAATGATAATGAATTGGCGTGCTATTCTACTCTGAAATAATATCATGCTAATGTCGATGGTAATGCAACTCTACTCGTAGTAATCGTTGTGTTTTTCTTCTTAAATTTTCCTGTACTATTTATTCCTTTTTAGAGGTAGCAGTATGAGATGGGAATGAAAACTTATGAAGAAACTGCATACTTGAAGTTGTTTTTTGGGTGCATTGAGAGCCAATAGGGCCAATGATGTGAATGATATTCAACCCTGCATTTTCGATATCACCCCTAAGACTGCTAGTTGGCCATTTAACATGTTTACAGACCATAATTGTAGAACTGTGGACTTTGGCATTGGGGTTTTTTTTTTTTTTTGAATAATACACTCAAGCTCTGTAGTTATATATTTTCATAAACGAAATGGTTTGTTAGGGTTATGTGTTTGTTTTTAAGATAAACATTGACCGTCAGGTGTCTAACTTCTACTGTAATCTTATATATCTTGTTTCAGTATATCGTCAATTTCCTCTTGTTTTGGAGTGCACTTCACTTGTTTCAATGAAGTTATTGTCAATGTAATTGATGCTTGTAGGCTAATATGTTTACCATTTGCAGAATTTATTAACAATCCTTGTACGCTGTTGAATCCTGTAGTTGGCTTAAATAGTCACCAAATATGCAAGTCTTTGGATTTTAAACAAAAGAACCACTCACTTTAAACATGTTCTTATTAATAGATAACTTCATTTATGGACCTGGTTATGTGCCTTGTGTTTATTATTAGACTAAGTGACCAAATATTTGTATTGAACATCTGCTTGTGAATTTTCTTAGGTATATCCTGGACAAAGGGCTGGTGGTGCTGAGGCTGACATGATGGCTGCAAATGAGCTTAACGCTCATACTTTCCTTCAAGTAAGATGATTTATTTTTCATATATATTGGCTACTTGATCTTATGAATCCTTCACTTGTTATCAATCCTGTTTAATGACGGTTCAACATCCATTTTCTTCAAAACTCTTTGTTTTAAAAACCCTTGTCCTGCTAATTGATAGTCTGATAATGATTGCTTTCAGAGCAGATCGAAAGAACTATGCCAGAATATCTTGACACTTTTAGGTGGATTTGAGACAAACACCGGTGAGCAGGTGTATTGCAGATTACCTTGAACTTCCTTGTTTTTATTTTTTCCCCTTGCCACCACAAATGTTTTTACATCTTTCTTCTTTGTTTTTCTTTTGTCTGTGTGTGAAGTGGCTTGCTTTTCGTTATGATGGAAAATACAGTGCTGCAGACTATGCAAAGATTGTTGGTGATAAACTGACAAAAAATAAGACCAAGGAATCACCGGCATATTGGAATCCTTTTGAACAAGGGCAAATATTCAAGCGTAGAAGATACTTTGTTACTAAGATGCTCCAAGGAATTTGTAGTGGCCTAGTCTACATGCATGACAATGACAGATTACATCAGAGTCTTGGACCTGCCTCTGTTGTTCTCAAGTATGTTTTCTGAGTAGTTTGACTATGCATGTCATATTACTGTGCTAAATGCTGAGTTTCAGCGCACAATAATGTCATTGAAGTGTCTTTCTATGTGCTTAATTGCTTAAAGATTCTGCGTTCCAATGGCAGCACAATATCTGAGAAAGAAGCTCCTTACCTGGTTACAAGACTCCGAGATCTTTCTTTTTCAGTTGATATAAGGTTTGCTCCTAATATCTTCAATATCATAAGTTCCAGCAGGAATTTACAGCATACGTAGTCAGGGACTGTGTTTCTGATTTTTTGCCAACATCATTTCATCATCCATTATCTCTAGCCTGTATACATGAAACTTTGGACTTGTTGTTTCTGATTTCTCACAAAGTGGAGATTCACTTTCTTTCTTTTGAATGGTTGCACGGTAAAAGTTAGAAGAACATGTCACTTAGCTAATTTATGTCATGATAGGATGCCTTCTACTGACCGGCAGTTCTTTTTTTTTTAAAAAAAAAAAGAAAAGAAATTTCATAAAATGGTTCACTTTTTGATTTGTAAATAACCTAAATTGTGAAAAGTATATCTTTTTTTGTACAAGTATAAGCTCACACTTGTGTCATATGCTCATATCCTTAGATATCTTTTTATAGTGATTAAGTTGGATGTGATCTTAATGCCGTTTTCCAGCTATTCATCTTTAGAAGAAGGTCCTGGAACGTTGTCAGAAGGGCTTTGGAGACGAGCTACTGCAGCTGGTGCATTCAATCCTATTGAGAAACGAAACTTTGGTATTGCAGATGACATGTAAGTCAAGAGACTCCTGTCCATGATTTGTATCTATGATGAATATAATTTTCCAACAGGCTGGCATTATTTTCATGTCTATGCTCTAGATTTTAGCTGCTTTCTCAATTACTTTTGTTTATGTTGTTTTTGTACTGTATGCACAGATATGAAGCAGGTCTTCTTTTTGCATATCTAGCTTTTGCACCATTTTGTGAAACTGGCACCATGGATAGTCTTTCCTTACAAGTGAGCTGCGCTATCTATTTTCAACATTGATGTTTACTTGAGCAGCTTTTAATCTGGAAATTCACCTTTTTAACTGAAAAGGTACTGAATAAAATTAATTACACTGAACTTGCAGAGGCTTTTGGAAAACACTTTTCAGCTTGATCTCCAAGCAGTTAGAGAGTATGTTCTGTGAACAAATTATTTATGCCATACTCCATTTGCATATCATCTGGCATGTTTTGCATGGTATTATATATGCTCAGGCCCAAAATAGTGTTTAGAGATGCCTAATCTGTAATCATCTAACAATTACGTACATGACTGCTGGCTTTTGCAAAGGACTGTAGACATGGCGCTGACTCACTTTGAAATTTCTAATTAATGATTTTCTTGGATAATCTTAACTTTTCACATCCAGATTTTAAATTCACACTTTCTGGTCTACTTCATCTATAGAAAGACCGTCATATTTTTTTTCTTTTATCTATCCATTCTATCTGCGATTAGTGATGGATTGGTTGATGTGCAAAATTTCTTTGGGTAACAATAGACAATTAGAATCATATGCCATTTAGGTACTTCGGGATTGGGATTATATGCTGTTGCTAGTGACATGTCTAAGGTAGAACATTCTGAAGATATTCCTGCTGTCTGAATAACTTTAGTTAGGTGCTGACCTAAATGGGTTTTAGATGGCAGGTGCCTGTCATCTGATCGTTTCCAATTTTGTGGATGACTGAACTCTGTCTTACCAGCTAAATCAACTATTTTCCATTTGTAAATGTCTGATTGTCTGAAATGATAATTGAGGAGAGATTTTGTTACTCTGGCATCCAACTATTAAACTTTTATCTGTTGTCTGATGCACCACTTTCAAGGTTCTTTCTGCAATGTGTGGTATGTTTATTCAATTGATTGTGTTTCAGATACTGTTTAGCGGATGATCGCTTGCTAGAGGCTGTGAAATTCTTAGATATCGGTGATGGTGCTGGGTGGGAGCTACTTGAGGTTGAATGATCTCTCTTTTACATGCAATTGTCTAATACGATCTTTTTTTTCTTGAGTGACTTACACGATCTGTAAGATTAGTCCTAATCGGCTAAATTAGTCAATTATATAATTTCAAAGTTCTAACTCAATTAGCTGATGAACTGGAGTAAAAAATTATCAAATTTTCTAAGGTTCCATCCTCAAAATGACATTCTAGTTGATTCAACTCAAGTTTTCTGTCACTATTTGTATTGTTAAGCCACATCTGTTAGCACGCAGATGATGATAAATCTGTTACTTGTTTTAGTCTGTTAGATCTGACTCGATTTTCAGCACGCTGTATTTTATAATTTTCTTTCATCATGAGACTTGTTTTTTTAAACCGTTACAATGTCATGATTAAGGATAGATAATGCTGCATTTCGATTAGTTCCAATATGGTCTTACCCCTGCATCATTAAGAGAACATGTTGTTTTCGTTCCAAGCTCCAAGTCTTCCAATCACGTGAACCATTTTTTGAACTAATTTTGATCCTGCATACATTGTAGCCACTGCTGGTAGGATACACCATTGCGTTAGGTTGAGTTTCCTTTTGGTCAATTGGTTTGTTGAGTTGCTCCTTCATTCCTTATTGCAATAATGTTGTCAAATTAATTACTTTTTTATTTTTTGAAATGTCAGGCAATGCTGAATCCTGATTACAGGAAGCGGCCAGTTGCTGCAGCTGTGCTGAGCCATCGTTTTGTCAGTGGAGCTCTTTTGTAGGAACTTGGAATTTCGTGAACCACTAAAACCAACCACGTTACATTCTTCCTTGCACTTGTTACTCGTGATGACCATGTAATTGAGACTTCTGTAGCTGAGGCAGACTGTTTGAACTTCGACTCTTATGCAACTCTGTAATCAACTATTGGTAACTAGGTGTCTTCTTCCATCAGCAGGACACGTACAGATTTTAGACTGATTTTATTTGCTTTGGACACCCATTAAGTCTGTACGCTTTTCAGTCGCTGTTGTAAAATGAGTAGTTTGACAGGATACTGGACCCTCATTTTCAATAGATCACAGTTTGACATCTTCTAAATGCATATGGAATGGAATTGGCTTGAGTTCTTATCTTGGCTTATAGAGAACTTGAGAGGAGAAAGTTTTCATACTGTTTCAATACACCTTTTACTGATTAATCTTGATAAAGTTGTCTTCTTACTAATGTAAGTGGAGATATGTGTTGAAATTTACCATGACCTACTAATGTTATCTTTAGTATTTTTCTAAGTGAATTGGATCAAAAGGAAACAAAATCTTTATGAATATGTACAAATAGGTTTTTGTTTGATGGTGTTATACTTTTCATTTGGTTGCAAGAGGGTACTTAACCCTTTAACATAACGGGATGTGACAAATATGTAATCAATGTTTTTCATTTTCTTCAAGAAGTTAATCAATCTATGAGCCTACCATAAAGTTCAATTTTCTGAATTAATTATGAAAGAAAAGAAAAGAAAAGAAAAGAAAGTTATCTATTGAGAGCTGAACTCGAATTGAAAGCATTTGAAATTAAGCACATCAATTGCCAATCTCAAGTTTGAATTCAGCTCAAATTCAACTTTCGTTAAGTTTTCAAATTTAATATACAAAACGATAAAGTTGCAAATGCAACCTATTTTCTCATTTTGTCTCATTTACTCCGTATGTAACTGTAGTTTTAGAGATATCTCGTTTTTTTATTAACAGCCATAAAGAGCAATGATATAGACGAGATTTAATTCTAAATCTTGAAGCCACTCATTCATACTTTAACCAAACAAACTAATTAGCATCTACTTATAAACTACGTGACTGTCGATACACAAAACCAACATTCCATATTCATATTCGCGCATTATTAAGATCTCAATCTTTCGACTCACTTGATCAGTTGATCTCATTACAAATCTATATCTATATCTATACGGCTATCCGACATGGTTTCTCACTTCCTCTTAGTTTGTATAAACAGGTCATAAAAGTTGAAGAGTCAACAAAAACAAGAGACAATCAAACAAAACAAAACACAAAATAGTTTGAAGTTTAAACAAAATAAACAGTACAATCACAAATCTGGGAATTCTCGAAGTTTAGAATCTCACAATTCATCTTTCTCTCTTTTTTTGAATCTTTGTTTGATTTAATCTTACTCCACTTTTAGCATAATTCTACTGCCTTAATTCTTTCGTATACAATTTTTTCTCAGGTAATTTTTTTTTCTTCATTTTTTTAATTTAATTCTTTAATCATTGTTATTGTCACCCTAATTTATTTTCAAAAAGATCATATTGTTTTTGATTAATTATTGATTATGATGTGATTATCTAAAGAAAAAAGGTTGGAACTTTATTTATTGGTTTTTAAAATAATAATTTAATTCTTTGTTCATTGAAATTATTGCTAATTTTTTGTGTTATTGAATTGAAATTAGTTTGATGTTTATGGTGTGTGTTATTTTAATATGATTATGAACTTAACTTAGGATTATGATTATAATGAGGTTGCTGAAATAATAATTTGTCTTTAATCTTTATTTTTTATTTTTGCAGAAACAAGCTTTCTTGTGTTGTTTTGTGGGGATAATTTATTGCTATTGATTGATGATATATGTTTAATATAGGTTTCAAAAGGGAGAAGTTTGCATCAGAATTTGAATGAAGAACTATAAATGATTTGATATGTTTTGATTTAATGGTAAAATTTGTTGTAAATTATGCTTAGAATTTGGCAACATGTGTAATAATTTACATTTTTTCCCCTAAATATGCTTAGAAAAGTAGAACTAATTGATAGGGAGTATGAAGGATTGGATTTAAGAATACTCTTAGGTCTGTCAAAGTACTCGAGTGCGCCGATAAGGTAAATGTTGTCTTTCATAATGTCAAAGGGAGTGGATTTGTAGGGTGGTAGGGAAATCTTTGATAGAGTGTATGTTATTAAGTTCAGTTTGATGAATGGGTTCTATCTTGCGCACGTGTATTAGCATCGTTGGGGACTAGACTTGTATTGCAGTTACAAATTGGGTTGGATTTACAAATTAGTAAAGGTTGAGTTTCATGATCCAAGCTAAATTGACTTTGTGTCATTCTTTGCCTTGCTAGATATTGCACAACATGGGAAATTCAAGTGATTTGTAGGATGGTAGGGAAATACTCTGATAGAGTGTATATTAGCAGGTTTCGTTTGATGAATTGATTCTATCTTGCGTATGTGTTTTAACATTGTTGAAGAATAGACTTGGATTGGATTTACAGATTAGCAAGACTAAATGGGCTGGGTTTCATGATCCAATCTTAATCGACTTGTCTCATTATTTGCCTTGCTAGGTATTGTGAAACATGGAAGCATTTGAAAGTCAAGTGATTTTGTCAAGTTCTGGCATTTACAGTGTTAAGTTTTTTAGCTGAAAGTGCATATATTAGATGGAAGCAGAAACTGTTATCCGTTGTCTCAACATACAACAAAATATTTAGAGTTCCATGTTAGGACGAAAAACACCTTACCGTTCATCAGTTGTATACCGACCAATTGGACTTTCTGACCTCGAAATTCTCCAACAACTTCATGCTGATCTCTTTCCTATCAGGTAGATTAGCTTCTCTTGCTTTTCTTCTTCTTCTTTTTTTTTCTTGGCCCCTTCTAATGTAGTTATAATCTAAGAAGTGGCATTGCCTGTCTTTTTCTGCAAGGTATGAGCCTGAGTTCTTCCACAACGTTGTCAATCGCCATGACATAATTTCATGGGGAGCTGTTGATCGTAATAGGCCTAATGCTCAAAGTGATGAACTTATTGGATTTGTCACGGTTAAGATTGTTCCAGCAAGAGAAAGTGAGGTATCCCTCTTTGGCTATGCTAATGTGTTTACTAGCTTATCAGATTTATGAGAAGTTAATTGGTTCTTGTTAAATGCCTCTTGTTAAGTTACAAACACACACAAAAAAAAAAAAAAAAAAAAAAAAAAAAAAAGAGAAAAAGAAATTTAAAATTTTATTTGCTGTTAATGTCTCTCCTTGGGATACTTGCAGATCACAGATTTGGTTAGATGTGACCCCACCAGATCAGATCAAAGTCTAGTTTATATACTGACCTTGGGAGTAGTTGAAGCATATAGGAATTTTGGTGTAGGTATGTGCTTACTCCTCACTGTGGTTGTAATTGATTCATTGCCATATTACTGAATTTCACCTTTTCGTTCAGCTTCAGGACTGATCAGAGAGGTCACTAGATATGCTAAAACTATCCCAACATGTCGAGCTGCATATTTGCATGTGATTTCATACAACACTCCAGCCATCTACCTATACAAGAAAATGTCATTTACATGTGTCAGAAGGCTGTATGGATTCTACCTGATCGAGGGTCAGCAGTATGATGCCTATCTGTTTGTGTACTATGTAAATGGTGGTCGATCTCCTTGCTCACCACTGTAAGTAAAAATTTACGAGTAGTCTGCTGTGTTAGATGATTACCTTATCCCACTTTGACATGCTCCTTTAAAGTTCAACCTTCCTCACTTCTATGAAATGCTTGATTAAACAGTCCATTATTGTGAATGATACTGTAGAAGTTTTTCCTAATATATACCCAAAAAATGCAAGGTACACTTCCCTCTGCTCCATTCAATTTGATAGCTTCGAGTGTGTGGGTCACTGATACCCCAAATTCCATAGTTACAAATATTTGACTGTATTCCAATACTCATCCATTTTCTCATTCTTTGAGATAGTTATCTTTAAATTTTGTAAATTAAATTTCCAAGTCTGATCCCTAAAGACTGTAAATTAGTCCAGCAAGTCTGCTAGGACAATAAAAGTGCAACTGTGCAATAGATTGAGTATGTAAATGTATGTAGAGGGCCATCTGAATTGATCAATTACAGTGCAACATCATTTGAAAAGATTTTCTCCTTTGATTGCAAAGGATTTCCTCTTCTTGTTTTTTATTTGTACAAGTTATGACGTGGATAATCTCTACTGAATAGAGGGAGTATTTAAAGCATACCATTAGTCGGGTAGGTTGAACATATAAGCAGGGTAATTTCTGATTATAGGGTTGGCATCTAATTATACAAAGAAAAGTATCTTTAGATTAGGCAAATTGCTCCATTTAGATTTCTCTTTATATCATTTGGATTATTGAACGCGACAAGGATTAATGTAAATCATTCAGATCCGCCTTCCTTGCGATTTCTGAGCCACGGGCCACCGATATGGCGATATTACCCTTCACAATGTACATGGGTGAAGCTATCTAAATTGTTGGAAATTACCCATTAAATGTTAGAATTATGAAATCAATCACTGGTTAAAATTTAGTTACTAAACCACCTATTAAATATTTTCTGTTCTGGTTGCACTTTCTAGTATCGGTTTTTAAGCATCTTCTTGCTCTTGGAGGGCCACATTTAGTCTTTTCCCACCAATTTATACCTTATATAATTCAATTATCCTCCCTTTTTTTATTATTCGATGTATTGAAGATCAGAAGAAAATGGGAGGGAATGAGGGAAATCGAATTATATAAGGTATAAATTGGGGTACTAAATGCCTACGGCCGAAAAAATGCTTAAAAATCGTATTTAGGTAGTGCTACCTTAGCCAAATAAATTGATAGTTATTTTAAAAACTGATGTTTAACAGGTATTTGCCTTAATTTTTTCCCGCCCATTTTACTTATTACATCACCTTTTTTTTTTCCAAATAACATCAAATATAGTTGATTATTTACATTTCCAAGAATTATTGATGGTTTCTTATGAAGCTATTTTATAGTTGTAACATATTAAATTTTAATAACTGATCATTTTTAAAAAATTGAAAATTTCTTACAACTGTACATCACACGGGAGCTAATATATACTAATCTTGGGGTGGGCACTTACCCCTTGAAACATTTATGGTAGTGTAATGTTAGCTCACTGATAATGCTAATATATTTCTATTCTTGTTTTCTTTCTACACCCCTCCCGTTTCTAGTTTTCTTTCCAATGGTTTACTCCCTTCAAAGACTTTTGATAATCCCTTTTTTTATTGTAGTCATCGGCTCATCAGTATATGAGCTGTGTATGGTTAATAGGGAATCAAGTTGGGAATCATATTTTGCTTTTTATCTTACAAAGATGGGTAAAATCAAATCTACTGTGGTCTCCTTTTTTAGGGCCTTCCAAATTCCTTGCTCATTGCCTTGTCCTAGATGAGGAAGCACCACTGCTCTCGGGTTGTGAAGGGGTTTCTATTGTGTCTAAGATAGCATGACTATTATATGCTGTTTCATCATAAAATGCATGGACGCTATTATGAGGGTTCTAAGCCCTTTAGCATTCATTCATTCTAGTGTTATACTCCATGATTTTGGAAAAATAAGTTTATAAAGGTCAGAGCAAGCTTTTGAAGCGTAACTAATGACAACAGAGAAAAATATCTAACTGCATGCATGACATGCGTGCTAGCATTGTATTGTTGATGCTTATCAGACAATGATGACAGAGAACAAAGATCTGTATGTAGTGCATCTCTAGTTGTTGGCTGAGATTTTTAAAGTGTGCTTATTCATATTATTCGTGTTGGTATTGATGATAGCATCTTATTGTTGAAGGTTATCAAACAGATAAGGATTATTCCATATTTTTTTTAAATTTTGGTTGATAGGGAGGCTCAAGCAGCAATTCAAAAGGGAATTTATCACGGATCTTGGGAAACACCCCCCAAGACTTTGCCAACTAAGCTAGTTGGTTTCCATGGATTTTCTCATGTTGCGCAGATGGAATCTCCTTCTGCTACCCATTCATTTGGATGGTTTACTTCATCACCTATTAAGTACGTTATGTGCTTCATAAGTAAGAAATGATGTACTGCAGTAGGTGATCCATCTTGATTTATTCATGCTTAGAAACCTGCCTAAAAGTAGACACCATTTACAGACTATTCTTTCTTCTTTTTTTTTTTTTTTTTTTTTTTTTCCTTTTTT
>PYUH01000052.1:1598678-1623969 GCA_016808085.1 Suaeda aralocaspica
TTTTTTTTTTTTTTTTTTTTTTACCTTTGTTGAAGTAAAATCAAGGATGCCTTGTGTCATCTCATTTACCAGTATTTTTTTATTTTTTTATCATGTCATCTGCTAAGTTCGAGATGCTTTTACATTATTCGCAACTCACGAGTTGATAAAGTTGCAGTAGCATAATTCTCTTTACAAACTGCTGTTGATTTTGGTTTGTGATGAGTGTCCAGATCTTGTTATAGTGAATCTTGTAACATACTGACATTATTGTGCAGGGAGCTTGCCATCTGCGCAGTCAACTATGTAACAAATAGTTTGAAAGCGGTGGCTGGAAAGTTGCGGAGATATGATGTAAAAAAGCCTTGGAGATGGACCAAGTGTAAAGATAATTGTGGATTTGTTACACCTCAGAGCAAGAGGAATCTCGTTAACGAAGGTTCTAATGACTGTCAGTATGTATGAACTTGTAGTAAATTAGTTTTAGTTTGTCCGTAAAGTTCCAGTTTCGTAAACTGATGTGGATTTCCCAACCTGCACTCTTTTCTATTAATATAAACAGCCAAATAATTATTGCAATGTAGACAGTAGTCTGGTAATTTATATCCAGTTGAGCTGTTATTCTGACTTGCTAGCAGCAGGAGGCAATTTTCATGTCACACGAACACTGTCAACGCATTGTTCTGCTGGTGGCGTGAAGCATGCTGCGAGTCTAGTTGGTTAGTGTCGTGCCTTGAACGTTTTACTAGCCTATTGAGCTGTGTGCTGGCTTGGCCATCTGTTGGGTGTATGTTGTGAGCTGCCTTGTGTGTTCTTCTGTCCTGAAAGCAATTCGTGATGTCCATGCTACAGTGCTACTCAGTGATATGTAAATGCCCTTAATTTAAGTGAAGAATCAGGGATGATAAATGATAGGAGAATTTTGAGTTTGAGTTGTGTAGAGTTGTATCGTACTTTCTTCAATTATCAGAGATTGAGACAATGTAATATTCAATCATATATCATATCAAATGTGTATGCTTTTTTTTTTTTGTTTCACAAGAAGGTTAATGTCATTCTTTTGATTCGTCATACTGATTACTGAATGCCGCTGCATTAAATTTTCTTAGGAAAATGGTTAGTGAAAAACTAAAACTATACTAGGCACTTATTGTGAAAATTTTGGCAGCTGACATGTATGGCTTGCGAATTGATCTCTTAGAAGTCAGGTGAAGAAATGAGGCAAAAAGGTATAGACTTCCGCATGTCAAAATTCTCGGATTCCATGTAGCACGGAAACGAATAGAGTTTTCTAAATGGAAACGTTTCAGATACAAAGTCGTGCGAATTTCTAAAAACACAAACAAAAAAGTCTTACACCTAAACATATAATTCGATATGTTATTAGAAGCAATAAATAAATCTTGAATAAAGCATATATTAAATACTTTTCAACAAATACAAAAAATTTATCGCCACCTGTATTGACTTTAATGTTGAGAGTAGAGTAAGCAACTAACACAAATTGTGTTAATGAACAAGGCTATAAGAAAAGTGAAAGCATTAAAAAAAGAGAAACACTTGATTTTCGACAAATAATAGTTATCGGGGAGCGGAGTAAGAGTGTTAATTTAATTGTTTTTGGGTTAGGGTTCGACATTTTGGCATGTTATATGGGATCTTGGTATTGTTTACGTATTTATATACTTACTTCGGAAATTCTCTCTAAAAAGGGAATATGATAGTTTTTTTTAAGACTAAAATTGAATGTGGGGTGTCCTAGTATCACTTATTACATATAATAAAAAAAACAAGGCAAAAACAAGTCAGTTCCTGAGAAAGCTATCCGGAAGCCCAAAACGAAAGCTATAATTCATACTTTTCGAGGGATTCTGGGTCCGGGAAAAAAATCGCCAATAATTGTACAATATGCTCTTATAGTCAAAAGACAGTCTTCAAGCAACTTTTTAGGATTCGAAATGTCATAAGACAAGTACCGGGAGAGTGAAAAGACAAGTATGCCCTTTTTCGAAAATTGTCTAAAATGAGATAAGAGGAAATTTGTTATCAAAGCAATACAAATTATCAGTTTGTGTTTTGATTTAGATTAGAGTATTGAACATTACTCGGTTCAAAAATCGAATTTACATCATATAGTTACCAATATTCCCACAACCTATTATATCTCCATCATAGATTGATAGATACATATATATATATATATATATATATATATATATATATATAGCAATACAAATTAAGAATATTGTTTGACAGATGAAGCAAGATGAGATCATAGGATAACGTTGAAACGTATATTATTCCTAGCATAAACCTCCTTTAAAATTCACACTATTTCTTTTTAACCAACTTTATGGAATAATTATGGGTCAAAATGACTAAATTTCAATGAAAAAGCAAATTATTCACATCTAAATCAATTCTAAGAATTTGAGAAGGATCAAACTTGCCATATGAAATGCACCATCTCTAAATATAGTTCTTTTTGCAATAATAATTGGTCAAAAAAGCTAGCTTAATTAATGATGTAAAATCTAATTTAGCTATTCTAGAGCTATGTAACACACTACATTTCATCATTTTTGTGTATGAAACGTGCGTTTAATTCTTACAAGATTTGCTTGATTATTTCAAGCAAATTTTCATGTTGTTTTCGCTCTTTTAATTTTGGGTTTAATTAACTTTATTGACTACTTTCTTTTTTGTTGAAATGCAAAAAATTCCTTCATTTTTGTGTAGCATTTACATGCACATCACATCAAAACATTCTAATAGTAGAAAAGAGAAAATGTTTTCTATTTGCGTAGGAAACTAACTAGAGGATTAATGTGGTAGTAGCATCTTTTGGCCTCTTTAATTAGCATAATCATCATGCTATATCATCAAGCTAATTAAAATCATTCTTATCGAATAACAACCATACTTTGAGTTAACTTTAAATGATCAAGCTTTATTACAACAAGTAATTAGACTTTTGTCCGTATTCAATGTACATATACTCCTATACAGGTGTTACCTACTTTAGGTTATGTACTCTTCGATCACCTAATTTGATTTATGAAATTTGGACAAAAAAAAATAATTTATCAATTACTTAACACCAATATTATTTCATATAATTTTTATTATCCGATCTACGAATGTGCACGATCAACATATCTTATAAATCCATTCAAATAATTATTATGTACCTATCTCACTAATCAATGAGAAAACTTGTATAATTTCGCTTTCTCTCAAAGTATAGATCAATTATTCAGGGCTCGATCGATAATAATAATAATTATTATCATCAGACATGGATATTCTTACAAACCGGTATAAGAAAATTATGGTACATGTTACTGATCATGAAAGACTACACGAAGCAAGCCTACATCATTTAGATATAGATTATGACTATATGAAAGGGTTCACAAAGTTGTTAGGTGTATTTCTTAATGCATGGACCAAAATCAAAATCAAAGTCAAAGCAGTAATTTTGGTTACATTATGGACTTTATGGTCCAAATTTCAAAGCTCGATTATCCTTATCAAGCTAGTCCAAAGAAATCATAAAGCGATAATATAACTTCCCTCCAAGCTAGGCTCGTTAATTACCAATTTACCATGTTGCTATTACATTAACACTATAATACCTTTTCATTAAGTACCATTTACATAATTAAACATTCTTCTTGGGTATAAATGAATCATTAGGGAAAACCATATTATAAATGAGGAAAGGTAGAATGAAAACTGTGACTTAATATAATTCTCTCGTTTATTTTTTTGTATGTTAAGCGAGTTACAACGGCGGAGATGAAAATTTATGGAATGTAAATTTCATCATCTATTTTGTTAGATATTATCCAATAAGAAAAAAAAAAAAGTAGAAAAATTAAAAAAAGCAAAGGATTAAAAACATTAAAATTAATCTCTCTTTTGAAGTAATTGGATCTAGGAAGCAAAATTTTCCAAACTAATTCTACCAAAACTGTAAATAGTAATATTATAATTACAAAAATTTAAAGGATTAGAGAAATGTTACGTAACCGTGTGTTTTGTAGTCCTTGTTTTCTTGGTAAAGTTATTAACTAAATTCAGTGTAATTTACGCCATTGTTTGGATTTTAGATTTCTAAACAAGGAAACCCAATTGCACAAGAAAGGTATAATTAGTAGAATCAATGTTAATTAGACTCCCATAATTAGCATAAACTTTGCTAAATTGGGAAATTAAGTTAAGGATTTGTTATAAAATTAAACTAATAATATTAAAGAACAAGCTTTAGTTTGGGGTAGAAATTCCAAGACACATCACTACTCATTTCCGGCAAACTGGCCGTCCTTTTTAACTCCCAATTTGACTTGCCAAAGATTAATTGTTGGTTTGGATCATAGGAATCCTTCTAATTACTACACATCTACACTCGTGTTTAGACTGGATAGGTCGAGCTTAATTTGGTAGTAGTTTTTTTGGCTGCTATTTATCAAATTAAAATGAAAATTATTGGTTCAACACTTTTTTTAAAAGAAAAGTATACTCGTATGTGCCAATATCTATATGCTGTATATGTTTCCAGGGACTAAAAAATTTGACTGCAATTTATCACACACAAATTATATTGTTTGAATTTGAATTGAAATGATTTACTTAACATATTATATTATAATTAGGTAACTATTTGCTTCCCGTATATTTTTATATTAAAATTTTAGCTCATACCATGTAATAAAGTGCATGATATTCATTTAATTTCTACATAATTTACACGGTGGCATGTTGGGTCCATGCAAAAGTAGAAAAAAAAAATACAAGTATTTCTTAATTTGCTCAAAACAAAAACTTATTTTTCAAAATTAATTTCTTAAAATCAAATATAATTAAATTATTATTGATAAGGTAATTATTATCTGACAAATAATTAGTTTTTATTGGATTCACTTTCATTTATGTGAACACACCCTAAGTACATAACTTGCATGTTACAACTTACAAGGTTATTATTAGGACGTAGATGTCTATTTGAAATATCGCATGAAGAAACGTACACGTACAGTCGTACATTACTAACGCTTGAAGCCATTAACCACCAACAGATTTGCATTTAATAATTAATTTACCAATCTTAAGCTAAGTCCTAATCTAATTAGTTAATTGAGTTTAGTAGACAGTAGTAAAAACTTAATAAGTAGATTAGCAAGTGATACTAGTCTACGTAGTATATATGCAATACAGTAAAACTAATTAACATATTAATATGTAATAATTTACCTACTAATAAATAGTTTAATAATTTTACATATTTATAGTTAAGTGAAGGATAAGTTATTCACATGAGCCTTGACATTGTAATATTGGTGAGGCATATAAGGTACGTAGTTCAATGAATATTTGATATTGTATAAGCAATTCAAAAGCTATTGTTTGAGGGGGGTTAGAAACGTTGGCATAATGACACAACATTTCAATCTTAACCATTAAGTCAAGATATCATTGGTTAGTATAATAACTAATTAATTATATCACCTTTACAAAACTATGTACTTCAGGTAGTTTGCAATAGCTTATATCAACCTTTTGATATCTTTGAATTAGTCCTTCAATATATAGACGATGATAAATATTTAGTTTAACATTGATATATATATATGATTGACTTCAATTATGTAAAATTATACAAAATAACATTGAATTGAATTAAAGTTACATTATTACCAGATTAATAACTTTAGTATCCGACCTATAAAATCAGTTAAACAGGTCACGTACAATATATTTACATACAAAAGAACACAAAGATCAATCAAAATTTAGAGTGCCAAAATCATTTATAGTCCACAAATTAATGGAGTTTAAGTACTAGCTAGTTTTCCAACAAGTTAGGGAGCAGTAACAATTGAATGGAGTAACAAGTGCGTCATTGATTGAAAAAACAACACAACAAATTAAAAAAGAAGGAATTGAGGATTAGTAACTATTGGTGCACTTTCAATAAATATTAAAATAATGATAAGGGATTGTTTGTTTGGTGGAAGGAAGATGAACTGTGTAATAACGACACTAAAAGGAGCAGTTAGACACTATTCATTTATGTGGTGCCGTAATTTGAAATTTTAATTATAGTAGTTCAACTGGAGATTTTCTAAAATAATTAATTATATATTACAACACCAAATTACAATCTATATTCTACTTACATTATCTGATCTTTTGATGTGATTATTATTTTGATGACCTACTATTTGTCTGCTTAATTACTTTAATTTTTTTTTTTCCTTCGATTTTTTAGTTGCAGCTTTTGGGATTTATGTTAGATGTTCATGTTAGTGTGCAGTATTATTGTTCGAACAAACCTCCAAGTTGGATTTCATGATTTAGGAACACATCCAATTGACAAAAAAGAAAAAACGTCAAAGTTGAGCCACACCAGTTTATATAAAAAAAGTGAAAGTAACATGATGCTAAAGTTAGAATCATACAGAAGTCCTCCTAAGTCCTAACATACATTTGAGATCGAAGGTATGTGCTATATATGATGAGAACCTATTAACCATCGTACACATTCCTCCTAACTTACATTAAGAATGTGTCATATATAGATCGATGGATACCATAGAGGTTCGGACCTGTTTACTTTAGCTGGAAACAGCCGAACTAAATTGAACTGAAAGTTTTTTATGAAGGATTAATGAGTAGCAAAATAAAAGAAGAACTGAACCGAACTGAACTGAGCTGAGTTGAATTTAACTGAACTAATTTTAAGCTGAAGTAAACATGCCTGAAGGATAGATCAACTAAAAACTGTGAATGAAAACAAAAAAAAGGAGTACATATGAGGCTTACCAGAATGTAAGTATTATGATTAAAAGGGTACTCGTGCTTTTACAATTAGATTTTCCAGTATTTGTTATTAATAAAGCACATATATATATGATGATTGTTATGGTATATGTGGGCACGTAAGTATCTAATGCACTTTGACAACTTTGTACGTGGTGCAAGTATATGGTCACCATCCAATAGTAATTAGTGCATACTGTTAGCTGCAAACCACGTAATTAGCCAAAAACATTATAAATAAAAGGGATTATAGTACATACGTAATATATATAGTTAAAGAATTAAAAGATGTACAAAGCTCCACGCACATTACTACATTAGCATATTTACATGACGTACGATTTAATTTCTAGTTGTAAGTATCTGCTTATTCTATAATTAGTTTCTGTTGTTGAATTTCTTCGTGTGGTAGTTGTGTGCTACGTAATATGTATTTAGACATGCATAATAATTTGCTTAATACTACTCTTACGTATCTAGCTCACTCTTCTTATCCTAGACAATAATCTTATAGAGGGTCAATGTTTGAATCAATGGCCTCATTTAGAGTCATAATATAATCATATTTATTTATTTTTTTTGAAAGAACAATTAGTTTTTCTTATACTCTCTAATCGCATGATATGATTGGGTTAAACTCAATATATTAATTGCACATTTTCACATTATGAGGAACTTTTCTCTTCATAAAAAGCTCTCACACTTTGAAATTTTGAATTGGCAATAACAATGCAACTCCGTCTAAATGTATATGTTCATTTTATATTAGTGAACCATGTGAGTTTTTTTTCCCCGATCAAAATTCATCCTTAACTCCACAATTTCACTTGTTAATTACTTTAAAATATATATTTTTAACTTCAATATGATACGTATATAAATAACTTAAAAAATGAAGATCACCAGCTAAAAGTGATTGCATGCTAAATGCTATATTAGCATATCCGATCGAAGAAAGAAAACATGTGATCATGTTGTATGGGAGAAACATGTGATTTGGTCAAATATTACACATTAAAATTATGCATTTACCCTACCACATTGTAGTAGTTAAGGGCTAAAGTTTTCAAGGGGATTTAATTTACTTAGCTTTGTGAAGATTATAAACCCTCCCATTGGCTAATATCATAACTTTGGTTTTATCCCAACCAACAAAAGCACTACCATTACTTATTTACTACTAACCCATTTGGTGCTTTTGCCCCAATTTGTTGTAAACTAGAAATATTATTTCAAGCTTTTATAATCGGATAGTTCTTGAGTGGTTATAATAAAAAAAATAGCTATTATATATAATAGCTAGTAAGTAAATATCAATTATTGATTTTCATTGACCAATGATTTAATTGACTTTCATTATATATTTTTAATTTTTAAATTATTATAAACATAACACTTTGGCAATTATTGTTGTCTTCCTATCAATTAGGTTAACCCGTACCATTTTTAAATCAATATTATTACAAATTGCTTTGAACTTAAATCGATATTATTAATTACAAAATAAATGCGATGAACTATCATCTGAACGAATACTCGCTTAAATAGTAAATTGTCTACTAATTTTAAAAGAAAAGGCTCATTCACAAAACATGCAAATACAAATATAGTTTTTTCTATACTTATAATTAAAATAAAACGTTTCTATAGAAGGACAAAGTTGGATTATTATAATCATGACTAAATACAAAAATTACAAACAATAATAAGCTTAGGGAATCTAGTGAAAAACTTCTTAATTACACTAACTAAAAGCAGGTAAGTTAAAGTCAATTCATTACTATTAATATATGCCAACACATGCTATATAATCCCCCATATCATCACACTATAGCTAAGAAATTAATTACAATTCCAAACTTCATTTTCTATCATCTCATCAACTCCAATTATACTAATTAATCACCATTCCTCAAAAAAAAAAAAAACTACATAATTTTACTTCTTTATTGCTGTATAAAAAACTGGTACATGACTAAGTTATTAGACTAATATACATTGATGCACTAAAATATGATCATGAAATAATTATTTATAATACTGATTTATATATATAAATATGTGATGACACAGGAGGAGGATTAATGATGGGTAGATCACCATGCTGCGACGAAAATGGACTAAAGAAGGGGCCGTGGACACCTGAAGAAGATCAGAAACTAGTCGATTACATCGAAAGACATGGTCATGGAAGTTGGAGGGCTTTACCTAAACTCGCAGGCTTAAACCGTTGTGGCAAGAGTTGTAGACTTCGATGGACTAACTACCTTCGCCCTGATATTAAACGCGGAAAATTTTCTGATGATGAAGAACAGACCATTATCAACCTTCATTCTGTACTTGGTAACAAGTATGTATAACCATCATACACATTAATGATTAATATGTTTGTTTATAGTACAGTCTACAGGTTACTGCATTACTGTTTTGTGTACGAAATGTGTACTTATGCATTCTCATATATGTAGCTGGTTAACACAAATGAGCAAAACTGATGCTGTTAGTAGGATGCATAATCTTATAACGTATGGTAACGTGATTACAGGTGGTCATCAATAGCAAGCCATCTACCAGGAAGAACAGACAACGAAATCAAGAATTTCTGGAACACCCACTTAAGAAAGAAGCTTCTGCAGATGGGTATTGATCCGGTGACTCACAGACCGAGGACAGACCTCAACCTATTAGCCAACCTCCCTCAGTTACTCGCGGCTGCTAACCTCAGCAGCAATCTCATGCTTAATAACAATAGTGTTACTGGTGGTACTAATAATGGAATTCCAACTTTGGAAGATGCCACACAACTAGCGAAATTCCATATATTGCACAACATGTTACAGGTGTTAAGCCCGAGCAGCAGCAGCAGCAACCCAACTACAGCTCAAATTAATAGTCTGCTTTGTAATTCCACCATGCCTTACCAAAACCAATCGAACGATAATCTAACAGCAGGGCTTACAGGTGCAATCAATCAGTATCCGTCCTTAAACCCTTATGTTTCCTGCAGTTTTGAAACACCGGCATTATCAACTCTACATCATCAAAATGCGAGTTCAAGCTGTCATGATCCCTATTTTAAACAGAGTTTCAAACATGGATATCAAAGGAGTAATGCTACTACTGGCCATAATCGTAACAATGACAACAACAAACAGACAGGTGGTGAAATACTGTCGCCTGATGACAGTTTAATGCCTGCTTTGATTCAAGCATCACCTGACCACTGCAGTGCTCATCAATTAGAGCTGATGAGCAGTAACAGCGAGCTGCTTAACCAAAAAGTTGATGCGTTAATGTCATCAAATCCTTCCTCGGCCATAACTGCTGCAACTCCCTTTGAAACAGCTACTGCTAACTGGACAAATGACCTTATCGATGATGATGCTACACATTCGTACTGGAGAGACATCATTGAGTAAGGCTCAATTCTTTCTGCTTTAGATTTTCATATATACAACTACTATTTACTTAATTTGTCAACATATTATGCGACCAAACACTAATTATTTTTTTTTCCGATTTCATTGACAGCCAAGCATCATCACCTTCTTGGCCTATCTCATCGTAGAGCAGGCAAATTTTGCCGAGTATGTCAAAGAGTGAACTGAATTTCAAATAGGATTATACTTGATTTAGTATATACTACGTATATAGATAGACACATTGGGGCAAAGATGATTGTTACACACGTTGTATACAAAGAGAAGTCGTCTTGTAGAGAAGTTCTGCCACTGCATTCTGTATACTGCTGTATTTGGTTTGAGAATAACAAACTTCCTCATTTCCTTTTGTTTAAGCTAAAAAACATCCTTCTTGTAAAAATTGCCATGAAAATAGATCGTTTTCATTTCGATTTATAAAAAATTAATGTTGATAAAAAAAATTCCATTCCCTTGACACAGTTTACAGTTCAATTTGTCCTGCTCCAGAAAATTAAAGTTACATTGATAAATCAACGAAAAGGGAGCTTCGAAAAAAAAGAAATAGTACTTAGCATATGCTTGAGATAACTGTTTGATAACTCCATTTGCTTTTCAGGTTCATAATAAAATTAAGTCAAGATAATTTGTTAGTAATTAGGTATGACTAATCCTATTGTGTGTTGCAAGCAACTTTCTAAAGCGTTCCTCCTTGTCTTCTTTCAATCTGTTTCTAGAACAAATGATATAGTAAAATGCAACAATCAAAATCATTGATAATATAGATGGTGCAAAACTACAAACTAACTGTCGAGGTCCGGTACCTTGACAAAGGAAGGCAAGTGATTAACAATGATGCATATAAGATCAGAAATCCTGAAATACAAGCTACTTAATCTTAGTAGGTATACTATTTCCGCGTTGACCTTTGTTAAGCAACCAACTCCAACCTACGTTTTTCAAGTAGTCACTAATATACTAATATCCACGAAGAAGTGCTCATATAGTCAAGGACTTGCAAGTAAGGAGTCTAAACATAATCCCTCTTTTCGCTGAAATATGATTCACAAAGATGATCAATAATACATGACTCTCTAATCAGTCATACATATCGTTGTTAAGTCGTTAACCAGGAAAAAAGAAACCTTTGACAAAGTAGTAAAAAGTTTGGAGGTGTTGATGATCATAGCCGATACAAAAGTGTTAAATGTCTCATCAAGGAAGACGGACAATAATCACGACAATACAGCAGCCAAAGCAAAGTCCTGCATTTGGGTCTGATCAGTAAGGAAGTCAGGCATTAATGGTGAATGGGCTATAGACTTAGTGTGTGAAAAACGCAAACGAATGGGAGCATCATCATTGCTTGTAGGATATGTTAAGGCCCTTAAGGGTAGCAAGCAACAATCCTTTTGCAACCCGTCGAAAAATCAAACTAATGATTTGACTTTCATTGAATGATGACAACACTGAGATGGAAATGTGTTGAAAGAAATGTCAATTGCAGAACATAATATTCGAATTAAGGTGCTCAAGTAATACTAAAAACCCAATGCGAAAGTGAAAACGCAGTGACGGAAAATGTCAATAGTTGAAACAGCAGGACAGAATTTAGATCCTTTGACAAGAAAAAATTATAATAAACTTGAATGAAGGTCATTAGTAAGTACTGAACTGAAATTGCTTTCGAAGAAACTTCGAACAGCCAATGTTTTCAGCAGAATTTATGGCAAATTCTAGATTTCTACAAGTAAGCGTCAAGTGTACACTACAGAAAGGCACAAAAAAACCATTCAGGCAAAATTGCTAATGCACAACATAATTGATAAGAAACCAAACATAGAGATGAAAACTATGAAATGGCTTGATGTATTAATTTATATCTGATTTCAACATACAATTATAGAACAGTTAGCGACAGAGTATTGAAATACAAGCAGTAAATACACTGACTGCGAGCTAATGCACCGGATCGCATCATAATAATACAAGACTTACAATTGAATGTAAAGCAAAAAAGAAAACTGATACAACAACAAACAACTAAAATTCGAAACAGTTTAACTGTCTTCCTGAGTGCTGCTAGTAAGGTGATCAACAACATCCAAAAAGAATTCTGTCAGCATCGCTTCGAAACCAGGCAACTTAGAATACCCAGGAAAGTAATTAATATCAATAACAAGATACTTCTCACAACTAACATCAGAAACATCTTTAATAAGATCAAAATTAAAGAGATTAAGCTGAGTTTCCTTTCTCATAGCAGCAACGAGGTGTTGAAGAAACTCGAAACAAGGCATTTCGATATGATCATCCTTCTGCTGTTGTTGCTGCTTAGCAGTGATTTCAGTAGGCAAATTAGAAACCTGTGAAAAGGGTAAAACCCCATCATTTGAATCAAAGAAAGGGTGATCAGAAACAACAAAATCAGGCAATGATTTTCTTTGAACACACTTAACATGTTTTCCTGCAACATAAACTTTAAATAAAATTCCGCCATGATTAACAAAATCTTGAACAACAATCGGAATTCCTTGGTCCCTAACTTTCTGCAAACCATTTTTGTTAAACACCATTAACATCTGATGGGATTTAAGACTACCATCAACTAATAGTGGTTTTGCAATCACAGGATATTGTAAACCCAGTTCCGAAATTTCATCAATTTTTTTATTCAGCTCAATTTGTTTGGGGATCCCAAAACATTGTGTTGTGGGTGGAATTGATAGATTTGTTATAAAATCAAGCATTGTTATTCGGTTTCGAAGCCTCTGTATTGCAGTTGGGGAATCAATGATTGGGATTAATGGGTGTTTGGAAGTGAATTCTGATAATTGGGTATTCCAATCTTCACTGTAGATTTTGTGGATAATGCAGTGAAATGGACCTTGGTTAATTAGGGGTTTCTCAAGGTTAATTTGGATTAAATCAATTGAGTGTTGTTTAGCATGGTTGGTTAATGAGGGTAGAATAAAGGTGTCAACTTTCTTTTGTGGAAGTGCATATCCTACTGAAATTTTGGGTTTTTGTTCTGACATTTTTGTGGGGGAAATGTAACAATGGAGAAAGAAAAATGGAGTTTTTGGAGAAAATAGGGTTTTGGAGGTTATGTAGAGTGAGAGTGAGTTTGAAGTTTGTGAAAATGATAGTAGATGATGATGGAATATAAAATAGAATTGGGTTCTAAAGAATAAATGTAAAGTGTACGCTACTATGATTTCGTATTTTATGATAAGTTAATAGGAAGATGACTATATTAGCTTGGTAGGTGGAGTGGGAGAACCGGAGTATCAAGTAATATTAGATTACGGACTTGCAATACTACCTATTACAACCATATATTATAGAGTTTAGAGAATCAAAATAAAATTTAATGAAAGAATTTCAGCCTTCAAATATCGAATTCGATTGTATATTTGTCTTATTTAGACGCATACCCTTTTTAAGATATGAATATATGATCATATTACAACTTATTGGGGGCTCTACAATTAAAGCAATTTGATCATACTTTTGTTTTTTTTTTTTTTTTGCTTCTATTCTATGCTTCTTTCTCCTTGATTCCATTGCCGACATCTTCTCTCCACTTTCCCAATATCAATTCACCATTCCAACATTGGGCCATAGGGTTGGTAATGGGTCAAGGATTTGTCAATATAATCCAGGCTATTAGATCCCAACTCCAAAAATTTGGACTCTTGCCTTAAATGGGTTTGGTCGTTTGGGTCGATGTCCATCAATCAATCCAGGACTATGGGTTCCATACTTCCATTACTCAAAGTCTCAAACCCAAAATCCTTTACCCCTCTGGTCAATACCAACACCAAAGTTACAAAAATAAAACTAATTCTAAAATAATTCAAGACACAATTGTCTTTTTTTTTTGTTATCCGAGACTTTCTTATTACCTTTCGAACCCTAATAAATTGTCCGATAACCCTCTTTTATTCTATCGACTATCTATTTTAAGAAATTTGCTCTTCCTCACCCCATAAACATTCTTATTTCAAAAACCCTATCTATTTCCACGCTAGTACCTTACAGAACTAATACGGAGTAGTTTTCTGTTAAACATACCTTCGATAACTTGTAACCCAAGTACTACGTAATTTATTTCCGTTAACAACATCTACAAAACTGATCGTCAACAGTCAACATGACTTTAATCACTTTTATACGAAGGTTTGTAAACAAGAAATGAAGAAGATGAACCAGTTATTTCCTCTAAACCCCAACTCTATGTAACATTTTTCTCTTCTTCTCCTTACATTTTTTTTCTATTTTTTTTTAAATTGGTTAATTATGAAGTAATTAATTTAATGTAAATTTTATACAGTTTTCAATTGCTGCAAAATCCCAACTCCTGGAAATGTATCAGAAGCTACTTAATTGCTTCTCCATCAATTGGGTTATGCCAAATTCACAGACTTTATCATCATGTATAATTTCCCTTTTTCCCCTTTTTGCTCAAGTTATTTATGGTGTTTTTAATTGTTATGATTAGAGTATTTTAATTTTTAACAATATATTTGTAAATTGAATTGGAGTTCAATTTAGCTTAATTGTTGTATTTGAGGTTTGATGATTTTTGTTTCTTTTGGATTCATGAGAATTTGAGTTGGGGTTATTTGATTAGGGTTTGAATGTAGGAAGTTTGCATTTTTTTTTTGAGAATATGGGAGTTGTACTTTTTAATGATAACAAGAGAATTTTTGGGTTGAGTTCTAAGTTGCATTAGAGAAAGATTCGATGGTGACGCAATAAAGGTGTCGCCTTTTCTAATGTAGTAATGATTTTTGATTAATTTTGTTTATACTCTAGTGTTGTAGTTTGATGAGTAAGGTTCAAAAGTGGTACTGCTATCAATTGTAAAGATTTTTCAGTTTGTGAAATCATGCTATGTTCTTAAGTTGAAGGGATTACACAATGTGATAATAAATGCCGGATGGAGAGAGTACTCGCGTGCAGTTATATGTCAATCGAATGAGTCCTATACGCCAAGTATACATTGTTTAAGGTTTTTTAGGTCAACTTTTTTGTTTGTTGAGTTTTCGGAGGAAAAACTATCAAAGTTGTTGTAGACTTGAGATGCAACTTACATTGAGGATGGTTGGAGGGTATGAGTGCATTGCTTTTTAAGCAATGATTGATGAAGAGTGATAAATGTTAAAGTTAGTTTCTTAGCAGGGTGAGGTGATCACACATTCTTAGCTTATGTAAAATCAATTTTGTTCCTTGAAAATGTGATTTATATTTCATTCAAATATTATTGTCAGTTATACTCTACTTACACTTTCTTTTATTCTAAAAAGGGAGACCCGAAATCATCATATGGTCTGAATTCAGCTTTGGCTGCGAGGGGTGTGATTGTGGACGACAATGTTTTTCTGAATTTGAATTCCTCTGAATTGAAGCAGAAAGGTGCAACCATTACAGGTATCAAATCATTGCCCTTATTTCTCCCTGTGTTTTTAGCATTAAAGCTCAACTGTATCTGCTTTGCTTTCATTTCTTCCAGAGCCTCTATCAGGAATTCCAACTCATGCCAGGGGTACAGTGACGGGAGAGACTCCTGATATTTCTAAGGCACACTTCAGTAAACTGCTGAAACAGGTATGTGTAGACCGGTTATATTTGGCAGATCTTTCATTTTCCCGTTGGGATTATGGGTGAATTATTATCATATTGTTTTAGTGGAATTTATTACTCAAAAGTGTAAAATAAATGGTATAATAGATAAGAATTTGATGTTAGTCCTGTTTATTCATTGAAATTGATTTTAGGTCACTAGTCATTTGTCATCAATGTCAAGTATTTTTGTTCATGATGGAGCTATCGGGTCATCATCAAGATGTAGTGCAAGAGTTCGTGTGATAAGTGATAGTCCGTCAGCTATACTCTCACTTTCGAATATTCTTTGGAGTGCTTCAACTCGTTCAGTTTCACATGATACCTGTCCTGTGACAATCTATGCTGCATCATCTATAAGGTGTGTTGAACATGAGTTATTTATGAGCCCTTGATCTTTATAATGGTAAATGAAAAGCTGCACTGCAAAATTACCATATTTTAAGGTGATTTGTGGCTTATTTAGTTTATGCTTTGTCAGACAATGGCTAGGCATTGCACAATAGTACAATACCAAATAAGCAAAGCTTAATTGATTAAGATCACTAGTTAACACACCCCTTTAAGGCAATCAGTCTATCTGCTCTCTTGTTTAGTTTCATGTTAGTCTGAAATGTTTATTAGATTCTATCCTTACATGGTGAACTCGACCCCAACTTTTTGGTAACTAAGCCAACCATAATCTGCAATGCCTCATATTTATCACATAGCTCATGCAATCGGCTTAATCTTTTGGGATCATGGCTCTTATATGTTAGTTTTAGCTGTATTCACTTGCATATAGTCCCATGCAATGAGCACCTATGCAGTGTGAAAATAGAGTTGCCAAAATGGAAAAATTTCAATAACGAGGAGGCGTGAATTCTCGAAAACAAGGAAACAGAGAAATGTATAGGTAAATAAATAATTTCAAAACAATGTAGACAAAAAAAAAAAAAAATACCTTACACAAACATATAATTTTATATGGCATTGCAAACAAAAAATTAAATCTTGAATAAAATAAAAAAAACCTAAACTATACCTTATCAATAAATTTACTGCAACATGTATTGAATTTAGTGTTGAGAATAAAGAAAGCAACTAGCACAAATTTTGTTTATGAACAATGATCTAAAAGAGAGAAATCTTTATATAGAGAAACACCGGATTTTTGACAAACAACAAATGTCGATGAAGATAAAGTGCTTGTTAAGAGTTTATTTTGTGTTTTTGGGTTAGGGCTAGACACTTTGGCATGTTAACTGAGATATTTGTATTATTTATGCATTTGTATCCTTACTTTGGAAATTCTCTATAGAGGGAAGATAAAAAAAAATTCTAGGCCCAAATCGAACGTGAGGTGTCAGGGGTCACCTACTACATGTGGTAAAAATATAGGGAGAAAATAAAATGAAGCCCGGGACACCCCATCGAAAGTTCAAAATGAAGGCTATAATTCACACTTTTTCAGGGTTTCGGGGTCCCGGGAAAAAATTGCAGGAAATTTTACAATGTGCCCCTATAGTCAAAAGAGGAACTTTGAACAACTTTTCGAGGTTCGAAAGGATATGAGATGAGTGTCAAGAGAGCGAAAAGATAAGTGTGACCTTTGTTGGAAATTGTCTAAAGAGGGAAGCTAACAAGTTTTTAGAGGCTGAAATCAAGCTTGTGGCGTCTTGTGGTCACTTACTACACGTGAGACAGATACATGGTGAAAACAAGATTAAGCTCGAAATAGCCCTCCATAAGCCGAAAATAAAGGCTATAATTCACAGTTTTCGGAGGTCCGGAGGTACTAGAAAAAAATTGCTGAAAATTTTACATGGTTTCCCAAGGTCAAAAGAGGGCCCTCCATCAACTTGTTGGTGTTTTAAAGATCATAAAAAGGTCACAAAATAATGGAAAAAAAACCGATGTGCCATTTTTTGGAAATTCTCTAAAAGAGAAAACATAACCAGTTTTTAGAGGCTAAAAACGATTGTGGGTCACTGCAAGGTTACCAGAAGCAAGTGGGTGAAATTCGGGGTGAATACGGGACAAAGCCTTAAAAGGCCCTCCAAAAGTCGAAAACAAACCATGCTTTTTTTGGGTTTTGAGGTACCGAAAAAATAGTGGCCTAAAACTTTTCATGTTGACCCTTAGATCAAGGGAAGGCCCGAATAAGTGAAAACGGCAAGTGAGTGAAATTCGGGGAGAAAACGAGACTGGGTCCTGGGAGGCCCTTCAAAAGACGAAAACAAAGGTTATAAGTCATGCTTTTTTGGGTTTTTGGGTCCCAAAAAAGTATTAGCCTAAAATTTTTCATGTTGACCCTTAGATCAAGTGAAGACCCCAAATAGTCGAAAGGACTAGAAAGATAATAAAATAGTATCAGACTATCAGGATAGCAAGAAATCGGGCACGTGAGTTGAGTCATAGGAGGATCATAAGTCGATACTTTGCACTAAATCATTGGGAAACACTTGTATATAAGTCACAAAATTTTCAAAATGTTTCATTTAACATCATGTGAAGTTTTCTCATATGGTAAACATCATAGGTTTTTAAATTAAGTCGGAAACATTTCCAAAGAGTTTCCTATTCGTTTTTTAGTGTTTGAGTTTTTGAAAAGTCAAAACTCTAGGCTGTAGAAGTTTTCTTGCTTCATTGATGGGCACCAATATCTAGCCAGTGCATTCCTTGATGATTCTTAGATTGCTCTACTCATGTAAAATCTATGTGAATGACTGCTTAGTGATTTAAAGGCTTATCTTCTGTTCATATAAAACACATCTTGTTTTCGACAGTAATGCTACCTACTTTTATTGTTTTCTTTGTTTGTGATGTTGCAAGGATTTTCCGAATGATATGACTGTTATTCTTGACCCTGCAGTGAAACAATAGGGAGTACAGTTGGTCTCGGTTCTCAAGAAATTACAGGTTTTATAGCTGCTGATACAGAGCGTTCTTCCCTTATTTTATGTGGCAAAGCTTTTGCTGATGCAAATGGATTAAAACAAAGTTTGGGAGCATTATCAGAACCTATAATAGCAGCTAGGGGAGGCATCCCATTGGCAGCACGGTAAACTGATTCTATTTCCTATGCCTTTTCATGAATTCGAGATGCTAGTTTGTGAATGCTTAATGTTATAATATATAGGATCCTGGAGCTGGATGATCTAGTAGTGCTCTTGTTTGCACCAGAAGATTTTACCCGGAGCTTCTCCAATCAGTTGGTGACTACTGATGCAGGTGTCATTCTTGCTTCACAAGGTGCTGCACCCTTTTTTCGAACCAAAATTTCCAGTGTACCAAGCTTATACAAGTTTCCTGATGCTATTATCTTTGCATGTTCTGATAGGTAAAGAAATGTGAGTGCTGCTGCGTTTCTGTTTGAGTATATTGAATCAAGCTTTATGCTTGGTCATATCACTATTGGTTACATTTCTGGTTTTTGGTTCCGCGTATACTTCCATAAATTGTGTGCACTTTTAGATTGCCATTTTGATGAACTGTGCCATTGCTAACAATGATTCTTTAAGTGTGTTTGAGCTTACATTATCTTCAATGTTAGTTTTGCAATTCTCATTAAGCCATTGATAGAGGGTGCTGAGCTTTTTTCCCTGATATTACTATTCTGTGGATGTGAACGTCAAATTCTCTCAGTTTGCGAAGGGTCTGATACTTAATTTGATGTGTAGTCCAAAACTCCAACTCTCCAAATCTTTCAACTTATAAGCTTTTGGTGTGTTAAAGACTATTAGATTTCCTTAGTTCCTTATTCATGCTCATTTAATTCAGAGAGTACTTTTTTGTCTGTTATGATAACATTTTGTTTGATGTCTGTCCATATAAAAAAGAGAAAAAACCCATTCGAGACAAACTTCCTCGTTGTACGTAGTGTATTTGGTATCATAAAATCAATAGTGGATCTAGGAATTACCGGTGTATGCCAATGGGCGTGCATTAGAAAATCTTCAGCTTGTTGGGTGCACAGATATTGCCCTGTATCATTGTTTCCATGCCACAACTCACAAGTCGTCTGATTAATGGATCGTCTTTGTGCCTTTTCTTTTTGGAATCAGCTCCCGAGTCCTCCCTGCTATATCAAAGCTTTCTCCGGATCAAGCTGCTTATCACTTCTTAGCGGGATATCAGAATGGCAAGTTCGTTCCTGCTTACAATACAGGACCGTCATGTATTGATCCCTTGGAGCTAACAAAGGCTCTTTTAGCCAAGGTATGATTCGAATTGTTATAGCTAGAGGCTTGATATAGTTTTTGTTGCTTTTGTTGCTGCATCCATCTTCTGATATTCTTGCAACTTATGTAATTGCAGTTGAAAGACACCTCAACGACACCTTTTTTGATGAACATCAATGATGGTGAAAAGCATATAACTGGTAAGGAAAGTAGGCTCATCCAAGCTGATGTATTCTGTAGTTTTCAACCTTTTGCTAAGCTTACTCCAATTTCATTTCAGAGAAAAAATTTGTGGAACTACTTCATTCAACTCTTTCAGAAAATATACCGTTTTTCCAACCAAAAGGTAACTCAAAATCTCAAATGTTTATTCTTATCTAGTAGACCTGTGGCATTCTCAACTTTCTTAGCCAAATTACCTTGGTGAGCAGGTAAAGATCACTTGAAAGTGAAGCTTAAGAGGTTTTTATTGAGCAAATATCCAGAATTGCCTGATGACTTCACATTCTGATATCTGTGTGAGTTCTGCTTTACAATCTCCGGTACTTGTACATAAGGAATCAGGATACAAGCACATCTCCAGAGCACTTATCATTACTGATATGGTAAGAGACAAGATGTCTCACTTGAAATCAGTTAGCGATTGATGTCAAAGGGTCAAAGTAGTGTATTAATCTTTTTTATGTTGGTATGATCTTATCGCTGACAGGTTTGAGTGCTGTGGCTGGCATCTTATTGATGCTTGTAGCCTTGTTAGCTGTAGAGAAATGTCGGCACAAGACCTTGTTATGGGCTATGCAGAGTCATACAAGGCATTCTAGCTACTATTCTCGCTTGATGTGCATTTGGGTATGAGAACACTTAACTATTATTCCTTGTTTGTAGCGTGTAACATCTCAGCTTTTTTGTGCCTGTACATTCTTGGTATGTCAGAAATTTGTTCTTAACAATTTTCGTAGAACTGCAGTATAAACTTGATTACTTGAGATATTATGGAACGAAATTACTTGATTTTGGACAAAAGACCGATCCCGAAAAAGTTCTGCTATTCAGAAACTTACAGAGCCCAGTAAGTGTACTCCAGAACCGAATTTTAAATGCGTACAAAGTTATACTCTCATGTTATCGAAACGGGCACTTGTAATAACACATTAGATGAATCTGATAATACCTCATATAAACGAAAATCGATAAGTCAATGACTTAAGTTATAAATCAGATCACATCATAGCAGATGAAGAGAACATAGCCTTGCTGACTTTCCTGTGTTTTTAAAAGAGACCCTTCATGCTTTCAGAGGTCAGGTTTGTTTAGCTTTATACTTTGAAGAGGCTTTTAGTTGTAGTTGCTGTCTAACATTCACACATTTATGTTCTGTTTTGTTGTTTACCTATCTCTTCAATGGTAATTGGTAGATTAAAGTAGGAGTTTACAATTCATGTTTCGTACAACACTCAGTGACAAATATTTCAATATAGACAAAAAATGGAAAGAACGACGTCTAAATAAAAGTGTGACACACATTCATATATATACACATCACGGTTGAAAGATGTAAATTTAAAAGGCGAGGATATCTACAAAAAAATATTGCATAAGATGATCTTATTATGGTAGGCCACAAAAAAAAAAGATTAATTTAAAAAGAGATACTAGTTAAATTGATGTCAATAGTCTTGCACGATAATACAATGTCACGGAATATTTACCGTTACAATTTTTTATGTCAAGGGGTGAAACCTCTTTGAGCCTATTAACTACACATGCCATATATGTCGTCCGCAACACCGAAAATGTGGCTATGAACAATTGTGGCAAAATTTATTGCAAACAATTGTGTGATTCCTCAAATTCTCCAATTATAATCTTAATAAATACTTATGATTATAATTTTTTGAAAACAATATAAGAGTAATCAAGAGAGGTGGATCCATCATGTTATTTCCCGCTTCCTCCTAACTACCATTCCCCCAACTAATTTAACTCTAAACTTATCTATCTTAATACCAAATTACCAAACTACCCTTCTAAAAACATTTTATTTAGTTATCTAGAGAGCTTAACATAACACCTGTTTCTTGCTGTTTTATTGATACCTAAACTCCCACCCAAAACTTCAACTCTCTTGTTTTCCCTCACATCTCTAAATTACTGAATACCCAACATAATGGCACCAGCACAAGCCGTGGCCGAAGTCGACCACTTGAAGAATGAGAGCAAGAATGACTATCTTACTGACGATCATGACCATGATCATAATCACGAAACAAAAAAAGTATGTATAATGGATGCTTCAGGGTCACTTGGCTCATCACTTGTGAATACTCTCTTGCAAAGAGGATACTTTGTTCATGCTGCTTTTCAATCCCAGTTCCAAGGTCTGTTTATATTGCATCAACTTCTTTGTTTTTGCTAAGTTTTTTATTTTTTTCATTGATTTCATTTTTTGAATATTTAATTTGGATTCTGTATTGTCTTGCCTATCAAAAATTCCAAATTACACTGATATTCATGCACAAAGTGTTCATTATGGTGTTTCCAAGACTGATTTTTGTTTCCTTATTATGGGATACTTTCAAAATTTTGAACATCAGTTCGATAAATTAACGAGCAAATTAAATAAAATAATTTTATGTATATACGTTGTCATGTTGGTACGCCAAAATGTACTTGAAAACACCTGAAGAATTTGTTTAATGAAAAACAGTACAATAATTTTTCAAATTTCGCAAAACACCCCATAACTTATTATTAATTTATTAGTGTTATGTATTAAACAAGAAAAATAAAGCAATTAGTCATTTTTTGCATGATCTTGATTTAGCATTATTGAATAATAAATCATATAGTGCTATGTTATCCTAAATGTGCTGTTTCTTAGTAAGCTGCTGTATTTTTCAACTTAAATTTTCTTTTTTTATATAAATATCAGGATCTAAATATTCTATTTATTGGAGGTAGAGGGATTGATATAATCATGTTTGGGACTATTTGAATAAAAAAATGTCATTATGTGAAATGTGTTAGACAATTTTGTGTCATGTCATGTGGGAATTTGATTCCTTCTCCCCCCACACTGTCATACTTTGCTCTCATTTGAACTGTTCAAGAATAATTTGGTTGTTCACTGCTTTATTAGCAATCTTGTTTTATCCTCATTAATAGTGCAAGATGAACTCGAATGTCATCGAATCTCGATTATTTGAGGTCTAGTAAAACTTGAGCTAGATTCGAACCTGATAGTTCATAATTAGAGTTCAAACTCGATACTATTTTACTCAAGCTTGAATATATCGTAGATTATGCATTTTTGTTGAAACCAATAGCTTAATCAACTATGGATTTTTTTATAAATGGGAAGTGATGCTAGGGCAGCTTTTACGACCTTGTTCTACTACTTAATTGAGTAAAAATAGGACGAGGTGAACAACTCCATCATCGTCATGAATTGTGATCAACTTGCTAACTGCTATGCATGTCATCTTTTACAGTGGAATTGCAAAACCTGGACAACAAAAACTTGAAGATCTTTCGTGCTGATCTGCTAGATTATCACAGTATCATGGACACTCTTAGTGGTTGTTCTGCCTTGTTCTACACATTCGAGCCTCCGATTGAGCATCATATATATAATGTACACACCTTACATGCTTGATGCCTACTAGATAGATTATGGGACAGTTACATGGAATTTGACAGATTAGGTGGATTGATACATTGCAGGAACATATGGCAGAAATTGAGGTGAGAGCAGCACATAATGTGCTTGAAGCATGCGCACAGACACCAACCATGGAGAAAGTTATCTTCACTTCTTCTGCTACAGCTGTTGTCTGGGCAGATAGTTACAATGATTCTGTATCGTCATGTGATGTAGATGAGAAAAGATGGAGCGATATCAGTTTCTGTAAGAAATTCAAGGTACTTATACAGAATTCGATTAATAACCCATTTGATAAATACTGATAAGCCATAGTCACATTAGCATAGCAAGATGGTAAAAACCATAGTCTGTTACACTTTAACATTACAAAATTACTGCCATTTTTAACCCAATAAACAGACATTAAAATAAGCTTTAAAGTGCATTACTGAATTTCTTTGTTGTTTTGCTTTGCACCAAGAAATATGATGATTTGAATTAACATGCATGAAGTGTTCTCTTTTGACAGTTATGGCATGCATTATCGAAAACGCTGGCAGAGAAAACAGCATGGGCACTTGCAATGGACAGAGGCTTGAGCATGGTATCAATTAATGGAGGGCTGTTATTAGTTAATAATACCTCGCCTAGTGATTCTACAGATCACCCTGTCAGTACCAAGTACAAGCAGATGATATCTAGCCAATTTCCTTCTTACCTAAAAGGTGCGGCTGAGATGTACGAACACGGAGTTCTTGTAGCTGTAGATCTGAAGTTCTTGGTAGACGCCCATATATGTGTGTTTGAAGACGTGTCTTCGTATGGTCGCTATTTGTGTTTCAACCATGTCATCAACTGCCACAAAGATGCTGTTAAACTTGCCACAATGTTCATATCCTCTCCTCCTCAAAGGTAAATACACGCCTTAATCTATACTTAGTCTAAGTGCAGCATCTCCATTACATCAGTTAATTCCTAAACTCAAATGTATATTCAAAATTATAGTTGTCTATTTCATGATGTTAACTTGTATCTTACTCGCTTGTTGATGCACAGTTTGGAGGATACAAGAGTATTCCCACAAAGGATTAGCAATAAGAAACTCAACAAGTTAATGGTGAATTTTGGTGGCCAACTGAAGCTACACTCATCGGATGGTTCTGTCGAGCCAAATGAAGATCATGTATAAAAGCTTCATTCATTGCTCATCAGCAGATTATAATCTAGACTTTAGGAGTTTGTAATTGTATTACAGCAGTGATCACTTCTTGTAAGTTGAAGTATTGTGTGCAAAGATTAGTTCAAGCGTTCAACAATTAAAAGCAGCTTCAAACACCTCTTCTGACTTTCCTATTTTGGCTATATAAGCCATTGGTCTCATTTATGAGCACTATAAGCTGCTACACAAATGTCATAAAAAGTAAATCCTGTGGAACAATGTCACCGATGAGCCATATGTGCTGTGCGCCTATTGCTGCACTGTCATATTAGTTTTAGGTAGAATTGGTGAAATTGTTATATGATAAAACCGGTTATACCTTGCAAAGTACAACGAAAGACAAATTTGAAGCTAAATTTTTAGCTCATTTTAAATCAAATGAACAAAATCCCCCCCCCCCCCCCCCCCCCCCCCC
>PYUH01000052.1:1626206-1640842 GCA_016808085.1 Suaeda aralocaspica
CCCCCCCCCCCACCCCCCCGGTTGTACATAGCCGGTTGTATGATCTAAATTGCCATCAAACTAACACAATACAACTCAAATGTCACACAAAAATAGAGGATTGAGACAAAGCTATGATCAAATATACCGAGCAGCTAATCTCGTTGACAAGACACCTCCCATTTATTAATCGATTCTAGTTTAATTCTCAAGTCAATCGATTCTAGATGTTTCAGATAAATGTTGTTCTATTGACTATATCCAAGTCATGTCATGCTTTCATTCGAACATCGTAGCAAGGGGACTTTCAAACTACATTTGCATATGATTTTTTGGTATATACATATGTTAAAAACAATGGTAGAATAGTTTCTGCAAGAGCAGAAATCGCCAAAATTTAGTGCGGGAGTAAATAGGAAGTATATTGCTAAAATGATTGTTTTGTCCTAGTGTCCAAGAAAACTGTTTGTAACCTCAATTAGGAAGAGCCACATTAATAGTGTACTTAGTTCGAAAGTCAATATACAACAGTAGGAGTATTGGCACATAAAATTACTACTGTGAAAAACCCAAAGATCTCCAAGTTACCTCTATTTGACAGCAGAGTCCTCAGGCACTCAGTGTCAAAGAAGTGATCGAGGACAATTTGAACTTGCGGACTTTCTTGGCATTCTGGGGTTGAAATACAGCTTCAGTACTTGACCTGACAGTTACCTCCGTCCAATCAGATGAAGAAGTTCCTTCAGTACGATAATCTCGAACAGAGTACAGAACTTGAAGTTTGGTTGGAGCTGCATACAAAGCCAAAATGATGAAATGGCAGCACCAATGATAAACCCAGCGAAACAATAAAAAATCAATAATCCAACTCCTTGGAAAGTTAGCAACAGGACAGCAAAATAATCTACTCCGTACATCATAGAAGGGAACCTTAAATATGCAACCTAATTTTCTGTTACCACAATCTACACTTTTGTTTTTACTTCCAAGTTACAAGACAAAGGTGTAGTATTTTTGAACAGGTAGTTTGGAACAGCAAATATGATGCTCTAGCATCTAGCAACAATAAATAATTTGGGGTCAGCTACACATTCATCAATCAAAGAAATCACAAAAGTCAGCTATGGAAATCCTCTCTCTTTCTTCTTCTGTTAAAGAAAACATAATCAAACTTGAATGATGGTGGTTAGTGGAGATGTGAGGGTACTACTCGGGCTCGAGAAGAATTTGGCATTCAACGGCGGAAGAATAGAGAGAGAGGAATTTTGCAAATGGCATTTGAAATTCCTCTAATAGATTCATGTGTAGCCAACCTCAGTTTATTTTGGAACTAAGGCTTTGTGATTGCTGTTGATTGAATCAACTAAAGGCCACAACTTAGCAGCCTCATAAAATGAGGTCAGATTGTCAGAAAAGGCAATGACAGTAATTTTGAAGAAATAGGGAACAACCACAACAAAATCTACTATGAACTGGACAGGACCCAAAACTATATTTTAGTAACCCAGAAGGTGAAAAAAAAAAAAAGAAAAAAAGAGCACATCGTGAAAGCCAAGACCAATATCATTCCTTCTATACCCCAGATGAGTCAAACACATCATCACAGCAGATTCAACCACAAAGATATGCCTGAGAACCCTAAGCACCAAATTATCTAAACATACAATATGCAAATGAGCAAAACAAAGCAATTTATCACCCATTTTTTATTAGTAACTTAAAAATGGAATGCATTAAATGAAGGATACAAAATATTACGAACAAGACATTTCAATGAAAGAAATAACAAAAATAAAATAAAATAAAGAATCTCACCTAGGCCAAACATTGATGTTTTCTGTACAACCACTTGATCAACTTTTGACCTCTTGATAGGTTGCAACTCTTGAAGGTCATCGTGCTTGCCTTTAAACTCCATAAAATCTCCTAACACATATTTGCTGCCTTTAAGCTCCAGCCTAAACAGAGAAGTGGGGAAAAAAGAATGAATTGTGTGATGAGGACAAACCAAGGAAAAGGATATGACCATTAGGAAGTCAGTAAAAGCCTCAATGAACCTTTATCAGTTTGTCAATGGGAAAAATTTATTTAAAAAAATGCACTAATAAATGCAAACAATCAGCCATCCATGTCCTGTACAGTAACACATGTGTTGCCAATTGGGGTCTAAAGAAGCTTAAAATGTATGTCACTTAGTCAAAACCTATGAGAAGACAGATAAATGCCCAAGACACATTAAAGGCCTCAGAGCAAACAGCAGGTGAGCCACAGACAATTTAAATATCTCTCGCTTTCAACTTCCAATGCCCTAAAATGGCACCCAAACGCCTACTTTCACACTTTGAGATCAGGAAAACAAAATTGAATAAAAACTACTCTGTAACATAATACATGCAACATACTTTTACGTCACATACATAGGGTCGGCCATATCTATGAACTGCAGGCTTTGGAAAATTGGAAAGAAAAAGGAACAGGGGAAAAAAATCCCAAATCAAACAACCAATGCAACATAAAAAAACATACCTATCCCACATTGGAGCTGTACTAAGAACAGACTTTAGCTGCTGGTGAGTAGATTCCTGCACATCTTTCTTTGCAGCACGAAAAGCCCCTTTAATCCATCCAGAAAACACACCTTTTGATTCCGGTTTCAGGTGTACCCATTGATCATACTGTATGACTTCTGGGGGAAAATGGTCTGGATCTAGAGTTCTACAAGTAATTGAACAAAAGGTTTAAACTTAGATGGCTTCAATGTTCTAATAGCAGAAGAATCACATGTCTTTCACCAAAGGGTATGCAACACATTCAATTTTTCAAAACCAAAAGGCATCCATCTCCTTTTAAATCAATCAAGAAAAGCTTATCCATATAAAGAAAGAGAATTGGAGTTTCTACGAAAGAAACTTACCTTTTTTATATTTAACGTCTAGTGAAAACAAATACAACGAAAAAAAATATATATAACATCTAGAAGACTAGAATTGTTTGTAAGAAAATAATGTAGTCTAGAACTCCATATAAAAAAAAGGTGCAAAAGGGATACTAGGATAAAATCTGAAATGAAATTGAAAGCCTAAGCAAACTGCAAGCTACAAAAGCTGGGCTAACCAGCTCCAACAATATTCAAGTGTTTGATTACAAAGTACAATTAAATTATCCACCCACTTTCATCTGACAACTACACACATTCTAAAAGCTTGGGAGGGTTGTGAACACGCAAAGTACTCAATCCGTCCCAGATTACTTGCTACATATACCTTATATCGATGTCCCAATTTATTTGCTACATTTCCTTTTTAAGCTTATGGTTCCCATATAATTTTTACAACATTACCCTTTTATTTTGTCATCTTACAACCCAATTTCTTCCTACTTTACCCTTATTTTTGTCATCTTGTCATTCAATAAAGCAATATTTCACCTTTTTACCCAATCATTCCATAAAGTAAGGTCCCTACATGTTTTATTCTCTTGCATATAAAATTCAATCCAAAAGGCAATGTAGCAACTAATTTGGAATGGAGAGAGTAGTAATTTATGGACTATGGCAACCTCCAGATACTCATGGTCATGGCTACAAGCCCATGACGATTTCATTCAAACAGAGACATAATGATTGTATGAAGGAGCTGTCTGCAAAACATCCCTATTTGAGCACCTATTCGGCTCTCCATCCTTGGCACCTACCCAGAAGTTGCCTCAGGTTATATGTAGGGCTAGTAGCTTCTATACTGAACCACTGAACCACTGAACTAGCTAATTAGTGAACACTTGATCTAACTATGAATAATCTGACATTCTGACACCACCGTTCTTCACTTGAAATATATTAGATCCATGAATGAACAAGTCTTAGTATGAAATCCTAGGATAATAAAACCTAAGTACCTAACAAAAAAACATTTCACTGCAAATAACAAAAAATCTCTAGTCGACCATCTTTTAAGCCATTAAACAAGCTGACCCCACAAAAGATATGGATGGATTCATAATGAAAATTTTCTCAGAGAACAGTCTTTCCCAGGTCAACAAAGACTCAATACCTACTTTCAAGCACTAAAATCTAAATTATTCAATTCTCAAAGGTAAGACAACTTATGCTAGTTAGTTTCAGCTGACTTCTTGCTCATTCTAAAAGTGCTCAAAGTCACCTTCTTTACTGTACCTCCATCACAAATTCATCAATCATCATTTGAAGACTGGCTACCATTTGAACTTTTCGATTCTTAGAGGTCACCATATGGAATTTCCCTTAAAAGATTAATCAGTTATACCAACAGATATGAATTAGGAATAGTTAAATGCATAACAGGATCATAGATAACAGAATCTAAACAATGCACCTTGCTTTTAAGGAAGTGTTACGACTAGCGTAATTGTGTAGCATAAAAAGTCGACATAATTCAAAGATAAAAGATGGCTTACCGAAACTTAGGATTTGAAATTATAACTTTAGAAGACAAATATCCCTCGGGTAGAGAAAGTCCTCTTTGTTCAAGATATTCTTCTAGGACAGAGACCTGCCTTCTAGCATCTGCTACCTGCAAAAAAAGAAAAACAGAACACAACATAAGTTTTCCAAGTAAAACAATCATTCAACATGAATTATATATGTACCCGAGTACACAATTAGCAATGACATCTAGTCGTTTCCGATCAAAACTATTAGCTGACAAAGCCTCTTTGCAACTCCTTGTGTAAGTTTGTTTACTTTTAATAAGCTACACCTTGCTAACAGTAGCAGCATTATGCAACAGATAAAAATTTGCTTTAAACAACAAGATTGCATGATAAATTCCTTGCTGAAAACTTTACGCAATGCGATATTCACTTACAGGATCAGGATGATGCTCCTCCTTATGTTTGTGCTCACTTATACAGAGCCAACTTCCATCAGAATTTACCGAGACAAATCCAGCCAAATTCTTGACGCATATTACCACAGCCTCACTGCAAAACAGGCACACAACAAGACCTCATAAAAAATAGTAAAATAAGAGAGGGAAATCAGTTGATTGCTTGGATTTCAGCAACAAATGTGTGCGTGTGTGTGGGGGGAGAGGGGGCATATAGATCCACATCTATTAATAAACATCAAAATCAGAAATTTTTAGGCTACTATATCATCCGTACCCAAACACACAATTAAACCAGTATACAGTCCATAATACTTCCACCACCACAGACTTATTGAGTATCGTTCCAATCTTCTCACAAAACAAAAGGTACTACTTTCATTAATGACGGGTGATGAGTATTGACCTCAAGACCTCCTAAAACCAAATAGAAGCTTCTAACCAACTAAACTATCCCTTCCTCTTGGAGTTACTTTCATTTCTAATGTTCATGTTACAATTTACTACTTGAGCTACGCTTATATACTACCTCCGTTTCCCATTAATTGCAACACTCGAATATTTTTATCTCAGTTACATTCTTAACCATAAGACAAGATCCCTTAAATTCCGAAACCGCCAGCCAAACCGAAGCAATGCAGTAAAATCCTAGGGTTTAAGCATTTCAAAAACACACTAATCACCTCATCATAAGCAAACAATCAATCAATCAATTCACTACAACAACCAAAAAACCGTAACTCTAACACTTAATCATGTTAATTCATTCATTTCATCTCCAAAACAATTTAAAACATATCAAAATTATATTCGTTTTTTAACTTAATTCCATTTCATACCTTTTAGTAACCAAAACCAAATCAATATTTTGCCGCGAACCCGAATCAGCGTCGGGGATCCGAAGACCCACATACGCTTTCCCACCATACAACTTCTCCAACCTAAAAAAAAAAATTGAAAATTAGTAACTCAAATTTTCAAAATCATGATTAATTTCAGAAAATTCAAAATTAAACAAATATAATTAAAACTTTTAAACCTAGCGGCGACGGAAAAGATGGCGTTGAAATCGGAAGTTTCGATATCTAAAACATCATCATTATTACCGAAGAATAATCGAAGGATTTTGTAGACTACTAAACCACAAAGTATTTCAATCCACATTTTTTTAATTTTTTGATTTTTTTTTTTTTTAAAGGTTTGAATTTGAATTTGAATTTGTGAGAAATTTGGTGATTTGAAGAATGGAGGAAGAAGACGACGATAAAAATGAGGAAGTGAAGTGAGAAAAAGGATTCTGTGAATCTGTGGTTACTTAACGTCCAAGTTAACGGTTGATTTGTCGACGGGGTTTTGGTCACGGTAACGTTACTGCTTAAGTCAAGTAATGTCACGCGCTTTGTTTGTTGGAAATTGAAACGTTTTCTTAAGGGTTTTTTTTTTTGTTTGGCATCAGAGTTTTACAAAGTTGTACCAGTAGTCCAGTACGATTTTTGTTTTGTTTTTTTATTTTTTAAAAACCGAGAGCACGTGACTCAAAAACTACTCCAATTACAAAATATTGCTTCCGGTCTTAATATGTTTGAAATCCTTACATTAGTTATCAAATATAATATACATATAAAATAGATATAGACGAACTTACGGAGTAAAACATAAAAGTATGTTGTTAATATCCAATAAAAAGTCAAACAACTATATTAACTATGTATCAAAATAAAAGGAAATGAAGGAATATGTGTTTATTTAACCAAAACTTACGTGGTAAATGTTTTGGCGATTCTTAAAGGAGTACTTTATTTGCTTTGATATTTGGCTTTTTTTTTACTAATTTTGAACTAATATTAAACGACCAAAACATAAAATTATGCATTACTATAGAAAAAACTAGTAGCTAGACAACGACAAGGTCATGATATGTTACAAAAGATAACCACAAGGGTACAATACGAAACTCTAAAGAAAAGCATAGATACAGCTTAGGGTTTGTTTATTTCAACTAAAAACAGCTCACTTGACCTGAATGAATTGAACTAATTAGAGCTGGACTAAGCTAAGCTAAACTGATTGGAGCTGAGCTGAAATTTTTTTTATGGTTTTTAAATATCTCTTTATACTCGTAATATATCAAAAGGTGAATTTACTTTAATTTCAATTTGTATTATGTGTCGATAAAGATGAATAAATCGATTTTTTTTAATCTTGCATTGCATGAGCTAATCTAGCATTCCCATTATAAGACAACATAAAATTATCGGATCACCATTGATAGATTAGTAAAAAAAAAAAAAACAAATGAAATCACTTGCAAATAATTACAAAATCCATTACTTTATATTTTCCGAGTATTTCATTATCTTTTGTAGATCAGGCATTTTTGTCGTGACTTCTTTCATATGGAGGACTTGATCCAAGCAAATGAGGTTCTCAGTAGCTATATATTGGATAAGAAGTACAGAGTAATACAATACCAAACAGAACATTTAAGTTCAAAACTTTAAACTACAGCATCTACAAATTTTGCAACCAAAATGAATGGATTCAATAATTCAGTTCTATTTGATTTCCAGATCAAATCAAAACTATAAAGAGGAACTACAGAGGTGCGGATTGATGATTGAAGAAACGAGCATGAAACTTCCAGTAATCGTTTCTAGCCCCTAGAGGCTCCATACAAAATACCCTCAGACTGGATACTACTCCGTATGTAAATCTAAAGTTAGATTGTTAGGCATAGAAGTATGAAGTACTCTCTAGCGGATATAGATGTAAAATGCGAAGCAAAGCAATACGTGCTCGTTCATTATCCATGTATAAAAATCATTTGGATGTATCATCTATTACATAACTAAATGTGAATTGTGAAGAACAAAGACATTTTTTGTTAAACCACCAAGACTGGTAGAATCCATGACTTCTTTTACATAACTTCCACCACCACTTGATAACATAAAAGGAAACAGAAGCAGACTACAATACATCATAAACACATCCCTCACCTTCCGTGTTATATCAAAAAAAATAAGACAACCGGATATCGTATGAAATACAATCCAAATGTAACATTCTATAATAAAATAGAATAATTCGGATAGTTTTGACCTAACATTAACTCATCCAGAAACCAGCTTAAATGTGATGATAACAACATTCAATAGAATCAGAGGCAACCTGAAGTACTGAGCTACATAAATAAGCCCAACAGCTTGTTGTTTAATCGATTTTCCTTTGCCTGTTGTAGCCTCAAAACTCAACCCCTTCGGAGTGAGAAATCGTTCCTCATTGAGTATCGCCAAAGCATTCACAAAAAGCAGCAACCCTTCAATCAATGTCCAAAAACCCATTCACTGCAAACCAGAAAACAACATCCAAATTCAGTATAGGTTCCTCAGACCCTCACCTAAGCTTTCCAAATGCTTCAACTTTCGAAACAAACTCATTAAAGCAGAAATACTCAGAAGGTTAGAATCTCCCGCATTCAACATAACAACGACTAAATAATTCACATCACGGTTGCAGAACATAAACATAACTAGAAGAACTGAGCAAATGCGACAACAATAGAGGATGTATAAAACTTTTCTGTACATTTTGAAAGCAAAACACCAACAAATCACCAACGGCCTAGTTTCACCTTCACCTTATCACCATTATGTCTTTTAAACGATGTAATAATTATGATGTTCATCTTCTGTGGCAGATCTAGAGCTACACAGTCATTAGCAGAACCTACAATATAACCAAAACGTGCCGATTTTCACCCTTAATCTGTCACCTATTTGTCCACCAACAGCAAAAAGGTGACAAACACCGCCTTCTTGCAGTAAATTTAGAGTTATGCAGTGATTAACAGAAGCTTAACTTACAAAAATTAACATAAGCAATATTGATTTCACCTTCAATTCATCAACATTTTGACAATCAACAGCGAAATGGTGATGAATGCCGTAATTTGGTGTTAAAATTAAACCTAATTGTAAACAAATGTTGTTTAAACATAATTAAAAAATGCAAAATCAATACTATCTAGTTTCTCCTACAAATTACATACATTTTCACAATTTCAACTCGCAAACTCGATGTTTCGCAATCATATCAGATTACAAATTTATAGTTCATCATCAATTCAAAGTTTCAAACAACAATTCATCAAATTAAACAGCAATTCATTCATTATCAATTCAATTATTCAAACAACTACACAAATTCATCAATTCATAAGTCATAACATATACTAATTATGATTTATAAAATTTAAAATAAAAAAAAATAAAGAAAAAGTAGAATTATAAGCAACTGACAAATGACGAGTCGACGGCAGACTGGAAGGGCGGCAGTCGGAGAAACGGCGGCGACGGCGGTGGAGTAACGGAATTTTCGTCAACTACATAATTCGAACGATTCACAACAAATTAATAATCACAAAAAAATTAAAAAAATCACAATTGAAATCGAAAAATGATGGATTTGAGGATTAATGAAATCAGAGAGTGAAATTCACCGCTTGAATCGATTTAGCAATTGCAATGGCGATTGATTGGATGATGGTCGGAAAATGGTGCAGGTTGGTTTGTTTTTTGTTTTTTAAAGTTAACCAATGTTTTTTGGGAAACGGCCCAAGAAATGTGAGGACACTCCTTTTGGTACCTTTTATTTTCCGGTTTTTGATTTTTAGTATCTTATGTTTTAATTTTTAATTTTAGTACCTTATTTTTCTAAAAAACACAAAAATTGGTATCACTAATATATTCCGTCAAAAACTCCGTTTGGTAAGGCCCACTTTCGCTAATTAAGGTCATTACCTTCCTTTTCTTAACTAAACTTCATCAATTTCTTACTCATCTCTTTAATTTTACAATTTTATTTTCATAATCAACCCTAAAATCCTTATTTGAACCTTAATTTTTTTTCTCCCCAAATTTTGAATATCAATGGAATAACCCCAAAAATCCCTAAGTTTTACAAATTAATTGAGCATTCCCAATCAATAGAATAACTCCAAATCAATTAGAACCCTAACTGTTAGAAGGTTAATCTAATTCGTGTACTACTTTAATAATTGTTCGTTACTACCCTTATCATAAGAGAAAAACTGATTTTCTACTAGATTTATCACTTTTAAATCATTAAAACTTAAATTTCAAATCATTTAATAAACCCCCAAATCAAGTGAAAAAACTTCAAGTCAATTAGAACGAGTAGTTAACCTAATTTTTGTACTTGTGTTGATTATTGTTTGTTCTTCACTTATGTAGAGAATTAAAGAATGGGTTTCAACTAAAATTTTCAGATTAAATAAAAGTTTAATTGAGTATAATATAGGTTAAATGAACGTTTAATGGAGTATAATATAGCGAAATTGTTTTTTTTTTTTGAGGAAAGAGAAGGAGAAAAGCTGAAAAAAATTAAAAATATAGTCGTTAGTGGGCCCCATTTGACGGATTTTTGACGAAATCTGTTAATAGGTACCAATACTTAGTTTTTTATAAAACATAAGGTACTAAAATTAAAAGAAAAAAACATAAGGTACTAAAATTCAAATACTAGAAAATAAAAGGTATTAAAATACAAAAAAAGCCTAAATTTATTGTAATAAGTTTAAAATTCCTTATGGTTATTGGATAAAAATGCCAATAACCACGAAAAATGGCAAGTAATTCGAGAATCAAGGCGTGTAGCATACATATTTCATAAGGATAGCTGTTCTGAATCAATTTATCAACAGATGAGAGATGATTTTGTGTTAAATTGAATATATCCATTGATATTATTTTTTAAAAGTTATCATTTTCAATTCCAGTACTCGTATTTATTTTTAAACCCATTCCCAATTCATAGTAATCCAAGTAGTAGGTTCATAGTAAGACTTTCTCTTTTAGACTGTAATTATGGATATTAAAGTTCAATTTAGCTTAGCTGAGCACATCTAGATCCAAACTTGCATTCTCACCATGAAAACGTAACAAGTAGCGGTTTAAAGAAAACTTCTAAATGTCGATCTTCAAGTTTAGAACAATTGGCTAATCATCCAAATTATTCACTTCATTTCCATTAAAAAAAAAAAAAAAAAAAAAAAGTTATTTACTTCATTACTCATTAGGCACACCTACGCATTCAACAATAGCGTTGAATATGACACTGAACTAGCCACAGCTTGCGACTTCTTAACCACGAAAAATCTTTTAGCAACTTTTCTTTCCATAAGAATCAAACAGAGATTGATCACATGAAGGGACTATAGCTACTCCTACAAGCTTTACAATTCTACACAGGCTAGTTTAAACAACTACATTAGTTTTAGGCAACATTTACTGATTTACAACTATTACTACAGCCGAGTAAGATCGGAAGATGACGGACATCAATAATTCAACATACATCAATCATCATCATCGTAAGTGATATGTGAATCCACTATACAGCCAGGAGCATCAGGGTTCTCAGCTCCACAACAATCATAAAACTTGGCAGCATATGGAGGATCATCAGGTCCCAATTCGTAGTACCTGTACAAAAGACAACAATTAGACTAGAGGAATCGCTGCTAGCTAGCTTGGTTGGTATTCTTGGGGGGAAACTAGATGGGGCGGCAAAAGCTGCATGCTGGTGTTAAGATGATATCAACTATTATCTTCTAGGTTTCTGCCATTACAACATTTATAGATCCAAAGAGGCTGGTGTCACAACCATAATTTCTGCCTTTTTTCTCAATCTCCCTCAACTTTGGAAGTGGTTTCACTTGGGCATACAAGTCATTTTCGGCATAAATCTTGCATGATTTAAGGAGTTTATGCATAAACATTTGCACTAAGAAGTAAGAACTACTAACAATTACGTAAATGCCATGAAAAACACTATATTATACCAAAATCTTCACAACATGCATGATCCCCCTGGAAATCGAAAAGGAAACTAGTATATGAAGAAGGCAGTTAATAGTGTGACTAGTAAGTGGTAACCATGTACTTTAAATTGGGGAAGCTTTGGGCTGGGTTTTAGAGTTCGGACTTCAGTTCTTCCAAACTTGACACTATAAAACTCCATAGGAAGATCCAGAGCATCAAAAACTAACTTTTTAGCTTCTATGATACCTACCATTGCTTATAGTCTTCGATAACTATTTACTGGGATAACTGGCTTCAATTCATCCTACATTCTGCCAGTAAACCAGAGCAAACCAGCGTAAGCCAGGTTTGAGCAGCATGAAACTTCATATCCAAAATCATAGAGATCATTACTCAAAAGTTCCTAAATTTCTCCGAAACTAAGACATCTTATTTGTAGACTAATACTAGCCAACAAGCCACCTGCCATAACGCGTAAAACCTGCTTCCATACCAAATATTTTTTTGTACGGAATAAGTTGTTTCCTTTGTTAAAAAATTTCTAATGATTAGACATTCAATTGATACGGACTCTTAATACCTTCAATTCTTCAAGGACAATCTCCTCAAGTAAACTCCTCAACCTTTGGTATCGCAAACATTCTATTGAAGCCAAATGATACATCTTTGTATGACCTAACCTGGTACACTCACTTATGGTGAACTTCCAAGATCACTAGTGCACTATTTCAATATAAAGATCTTTTATGGCATTGAATTTCCATCGTGTCAACTCAAAGAGGGTTATATTCAAAGCAAGTATGAGGAGGATCGTGTACAAGTATGTGACACATCATTCACTTCCATGAGACTATGACAGCAAATCAACAATACCCTAGTAAAAATCACTTTATAGGCAAGGTCTAAGGAACAACAAATTTACAGAGATCATCTGAAATTATCTAAACCAAAAGACACCGGGACATTATTTTCCAATTAGATTTAGGCAGCATTTATAAGGCAATAAAGAACTAATGTTCCAAACACGTTGCTAGTTACACATACTTGTAAAAGAGGAAAATTTTTTGACCAATTTAAACCAGCTACCCATCTCAACCTTTTAGACGGGTATTTTACAAATACTCTTCTCACAATCGAAAATCACAAACTGTTCAAGTGTTCAACAGCCACTAGATGACTAGAAGAACCAAAGTCTAATGTTTAAAAAATCCTTATCCTTTGTCTTTCTTACGTCTTTTAATATTATCATAAGTAAAACGGAAAAAAAACACAATCTATTCTTCAACCAAAAGAGGCCTACATAACCCATGACCATAATACCCACAAACCTAAGGATTTTACTCATCCCTCCAAACATTGTATCAGAAATTACAGCAACAACAAAATTCCAAAAAAAAAAAAAAATTGGAGTCAATTAGTCATGAATGAAAAACAAGAGAAATTACAAAATTCATCAACATTAATCCTCTAGCTTCATTCTTCTCTACGTAGCACCACAATACCACATTTTCCTAGTAGTCTCTTATTGCCAACAAACACCTTTATCCAAGTTTGTTTTTGTCTTCCTCTACCTCTAACTAACCCATTCTATAGCCATTCTTTCACTCTCCTCAACAATGCATCACTCGCCCTTTTTATCCTCAATCGAAATAAGCCCTACTTTCCTTATAATAACACCATTCTCTCATTTGTCCCAAAAATACATGTACATCAATTTGCCCCACGATTACAAAATTAAATTCATCGGAAAAACCAGTTTTTCCTTTCCCTTCCCTTCCTTTCCTCCCCAATCCGTCCTACCAAACAAACTGTAATTGTCAAATAGAACTCCAATATGTAGTGGTAATATGTAAATCTTCTAATTAAGGGATTCATGCCAACGTAGAAACTAGAAACAGTGGTAATAAGGGTGTATTCTCTTCACGGAAAATTTTCACAATAAGTTCCAATCCATTCGAAAACATTTAATAAGTTTCAATCCATTCCAATCCGTTGTCTACAAATTCTTAAGTTACGATCACATTCAATTAATTCCACTCCATTCTAATCCATTCCAATAACTTCGGTTCCCATAATCTTCCCTTAACCCGCAAAGAGAACACATCCTAAGAGGGCGTAACAGCTCATAATTTGTAACAAAATTAAGGATGAATAAAAGTATGAAAACTAATAATAGACAAATACCCAGTTTGTATAATAACAAGGAAGCAAGGATTTACATCAAATTAATTAAGAAATTGATAAACAATTAAAGTTATATAATAATAATTGGAAAAAAAAAATGGAAAAAGAAAACCTTAATTGATCATCATGACGACGACAAACGAAGAAGGAAGGATGAAAGCGGCATGAAGAAGGGGTGTTGGAAGAAGGAATGAAGCTAACTTTGCATCTCTTGCATACTTTCTCCTTTTCTCTACTTTCTTTCATTGTTATCATCTTTACTACTTTTGAATCCAATCAAATCAAAAATCAGAAAACAACTCAAAATAAAAAATACCACGGCGTCTATTCCCAATTAATTGCAATACCTGAATATTTTTTGTTGGGAGCGTTTTAAAAAATAGGGGAGATAAGTTTATTATGTAGTAAATTAATTTTATTATTGTGAGTTCAAATTAATTCATTCCGACTTAAAAGCATATATGAATTTAAAAAAATGACTCGAAACTTTTGCTTCGTAATTGGGTAAAAATTGTAACTTGAAAAGTAAATCAACTCAAAATAAAAAATACCACGGCGTCTATTCCCAATTAATTGCAATACCTGAATATTTTTTGTTGGGAGCGTTTTAAAAAATAGGGGAGATAAGTTTATTATGTAGTAAATTAATTTTATTATTGTGAGTTCAAATTAATTCATTCCGACTTAAAAGCATATATGAATTTAAAAAAATGACTCGAAACTTTTGCTTCGTAATTGGGTAAAAATTGTAACTTGAAAAGTAAAT
>PYUH01000052.1:1642027-1668096 GCA_016808085.1 Suaeda aralocaspica
CAACTCAAAATAAAAAATACCACGGCGTCTATTCCCAATTAATTGCAATACCTGAATATTTTTTGTTGGGAGCGTTTTAAAAAATAGGGGAGATAAGTTTATTATGTAGTAAATTAATTTTATTATTGTGAGTTCAAATTAATTCATTCCGACTTAAAAGCATATATGAATTTAAAAAAATGACTCGAAACTTTTGCTTCGTAATTGGGTAAAAATTGTAACTTGAAAAGTAAATATTATGATCCAAAACTGTATGTTTCTTATTTGAAACAAGTTTTTGTGGAGGTGTCTAAATTTATATCAGAGATTTTTTTGTTTCCCTAAAAAAAATCAATATAATTGCATTATGAATCGTATGATAAAGGACCCCCCCTAGCCATTAGGGGGTACAATTTATTCGTTATTATAGGTACATAGTGTGAGCCATAACGTATGTGATGAGAATCAATACTATATCAAGATGATGCAACCGAGTCATAAACCCTAACCAATTGAGTCGTTTCTCGCCTTTACATAGGTTTGTTTATGCATAAGCTTTATTGAAGCTTGGATTTGAGCTCAAAAAACAAATGAGCAAAGCTCGAACTAAATTCGAACAGTGAAAATTTAAATGAATCAAGCTCGGGTAAGAACTTTCAAAGTTCGGTTATGCTGCAGCTCTAATACTGAGTATCAGGCTCGAACAAATCAAAAAATATAGTGTAAGGCAGACTTTCTTTATTATTATTGAAAGACAATTAACTATATAATAACTTTAACTTATTTTAGAACTTGAACCCGTTTAACAATAACTTTAAATTTGTATTGAATTTTATTGTAATTTAATTGATAAATTTTAATGAATAAATCTTGTAAAAATGAACATGATGAAGTTTATACACTATACGTATTTTTTTACCAATAAATTTATGTAAAGACACAAAAAATTTAACTCAATTGAACACACCCTAAAAGCCTCATATTCCCACCAACACATTGCCAAGGAGGTGTGAGTATTAGAGAGTTAGGAATTAAGATACAATAAACTACCATCTTGCCATCAATGAAAGAAAAGAGAAATTTGGTAATAGCATGTTAGTTAGTTTGACCTTGTTCTTTTGGGCGTAATCTGAATGAACTGAACTAAACTGAAACGTTTTGAATTCAGCTAAATTTTTATCTTTATTTAATATTTTTAGTGTACTAGAAAAGTGCACTGAAATCAATTTCACTTAATGAAACTGAAAATAAGCTCAAAAGAATATAGCATTTGTTGTCAATTTCCCGCTCTTTAATTGTCAATTTCATACATCAATCTTACCTTTTAACCCCAAATTCTCATTCCCATATCGTGAATCTTGTAGCACAAAGCCACAAACCTCATCCCTAACCCTTGTTCTTCCTAAAAAGCATCTAATTTAAGCTTGAGAACCATTTATTGGTGTTTTAGCGAACTATGCATCTTTCTAGTAACTTAGGTTTAGAACAACATGGCTCATGGAATATATCTTTTGTTGACTTGTCTCGCTTTTTGTATACCATAAGAATACTATATTTTTTCATTAACTAATGTCTTGTATTTCACAATACTTAAAGTCAACTGACCAAAAATGGTAACACATGGCAATACTACTTCACTTCTTATTGATTGATTAGGCTATGAAGCATGCTTGTTTGGTCACATATCAAGCAAGATAAAAGCCAGGATCTTAGAAATGCATGGCATTAGGCACCTTCCCACAATAGACCCATTTCTCTATATTTTGGATTGCAGAAGATTCGAGAACATACACCATCATCATTTAGAACAACTATCAATCAGTTAATCACTCCCCCAAAAAGGGTAGTTTAGTAATTTCCTTATTAAAGAAGTATAAATATGGAAGTTTTGACAACTTGAGGATAACAACACAAAAATCAACCATAGAAATACAAAGACAACCACCTCTTTCTTCTTCAACAGCTTGAGAGAGCTGAGCGAAACTAAAGCTCTCTCTCTCCTCACTTCTTCCATTGAAATGAACTTATAAACTAAAACCCCATTAAATAAAAATCAAAACTTTACATTCAAAACTCAAAAAAATTCAATCTTTACAGTTTAAATTAAAAAAAAAAAAATTCAATTTTTTTTTGTCCAAAAGTAAAAAAGATTCAATCTTTGATTCATTTTGGGTGTTTTTAGTTTAAGATAATGTCAATTTCATTGCAATATTTAGCCTCAACTTCAACTACAACCACAACTTCATCTTCATTTACTTCATCTAATTTCATAATTGGGGTTTTGCGCCATTCTTCTTTAATCCCCAATAACATTTCAGGTAGTACCCTTTATAAATTTCAGTGTAATGGAGTAGAAAAACCACCATTTTTATGCAAGAGTAGTAAGAAAAATCATGGGTTAACTAGAGTTCAACCTAACTTTAAACAAAAAACCCAGTTTTACCCTTCTAATGCTTATAGTTGTGGGTTAATTTCAAGTTTAAGGGGTAGTTTTCGCCCCGAAACGGCGGCGTATGGTGGGTTAAATGAGAAGGATGCAGTTGATGAGGATGATGATGACCTATTTGAAGATGCTGAGGAAATTAAGAATGGTGTTGAGGAAGTAGATGATGGTTTTGATTTTCCTGAGGTTGAACGTTGGGATGTTCTTGGTTTAGGCCAAGCTATGGTAATTTATTGATTCTCTTTCTATTTGATTTGATAGTTGTTGCAATTGTTTGGTGTTTTTGGAATTGTGGTAGAATTTTTCTGATTTAGGAATTAGTTGATTGTTTTTGACCAATTCAATGAAATTGTTGAATGATGTTGTGTGACATTATTATTTTATCTTATGTTAAGAAGAAAAATTAGGGATTATAAAAGATTGTTGAATTTTAGTCCTAGTTTTTGGTTGTTATTTTTATACTTTAATTGTCATTTAAATATACAATGTGGTGGTGTATTTCTTTATTGCTTCAGTACTTTGCTTTTTGGTGCTAAGGAGCCACAAGGGCGGGATGAGAATCAATCCCGGGACCTCCTGGGATCGGGAGAGAAGCTCAAACCAATTGAGCTATCTCTCACTCTTTGCTTCAGTACTTTGTAGTGTGATGTACATTTGCACAATGTATCTGCAAACTGATTTTGGCACTGTAAATGATCTTGTCGATAGAAAAGTTTGAGCTCGGGGTTGCTCAGATCAGCTTGGCTGGTAACGATGGCCATCGAGCTTTTATTTAAGCTTAATAGTTAAACTTAACTATAGAACTTATAAGTCTAATTAATAATGTAACCAAGTGAATTCAGTGTTGATCCCCTTGCAGTGACTGGTACTTGGCATGCTGCCAAGTAAAAGTAGTCTTGCTTGTGTATAAGTTATCCTGCTGAAGATGTTAACCCCACAGCAAAAGAGAGATTGTATTTCTGCACTTGAAACTTGTACGTTATCAGTTTTGTTCGTTTGTTTGTGTTTCTAGACACATTGTGATATTCCTGTTGTTGTCTCATACACAGGTTGACTTTTCTGGTGTTGTCGATGAAGAGTTTCTTGAGAGGTTGGGTTTAGAAAAGGGGACAAGGAGACTTGTGAACCATGAGGAAAGAGGTAAAGTTCTGAGTGCAATGGATGGGTGTAGCTACAAGGCTGCTGCTGGTGGATCGCTCTCCAATAGCTTGGTTGCTCTTGCAAGGCTTGGCAGCCAACCTGTTGGAGGGCCTATTCTTAATGTAGCCATGGCAGGAAGTGTTGGTAGTGATCCACTGGGTGGATTCTACAGGTGAGGGTGCTTCTTTTTACTATTCCATCCATTCTCCAATTTCTTAGAGAAAGTATAAACGAGGATAAAATGAGAATTTAGTCCTTTCGGGATGAGTTTTCTAATTTTCTGTACTGTGTTCGGCTCTATATTCAAATCACAAGGAGTAACATTAGAGTTGGATATATGTACAGGGCCAAATTGCGAAGGGCGGGAGTAAATTTTTTTTCTACACCAGATAAGGATGGGACAACAGGGACAGTTATAGTTCTTACAACTCCTGATGCCCAGCGCACAATGCTTGCATATCAGGTTCATGTTACTTCTGTGTTACTGTCTTTTATTGAAATTAGTTGGAATTCATTTATGAAAAATTCAAAATCCTTTATTAATCAAGAGTAGAAAGAACTAATGTTGGATCTATTCTCTCCGTTCCCCCCTCCCCTTGGCCACCATGGAAAAAATATATTTTGTGTACATTACCCTTTCTTTGTTGCCCACCTTCCAGTAATATTGTGTGCATGCTCTAGACCGCAACAGGGTTAACAACTGAAATCAAGTCTCACTAAGGTCTGTTTTGGTCCTTTGGAACATATATGATATATGCACACATATTCTTATTCAGGCAGGTTTTCATTGTCCTAATGAAAATGCTCTCTCCCCTGAGATAATTTTCGACCCTCCGTTAAGGCTTGTTCATTATGCCAAGCAAGATACACATAACACATACACTCCCTTATCTCAAGAGAGGGAGCATTTCAACTTTATAGGTGTCAGGATAATTTGTTGAGCATGTGTAAAAACATAAAATGGAAACTTATAGGATAGAGGGAAACATGTTCTGCTATTTTAAGTAGTTGTTGTTCAACAAGTAGTTTGGTTGATCTCCACAGGGTACTGATTCAATTGATTTGGGCTGCAGCCGTTCTTTTGGTTGCTTAACCTTTTGATTCTACAATTTATATGTTTAGAACATGGCTATTAAACCAATATGAACATGTGAACTGGTTTAGCAGACTTATTTTGACTCTCAAAGTATTCCTTAATCACCATTTTTCCTTTTAATTCTGTCATTCTTGTAATGCTTGGGAATTCATTATTTAGGATTTGTATAGGGCACTGCCACACAGGCTAATCCTGTTTAAATTTCCAATATGTAGAGTGCTTATCTTTCTAAACCATGTTCTCAATTCTGCAGGGAACATCATCCAAAGTTAACTATGATCCCGGATTGTCTGAATTAATCTCTAAGACAAATATCCTTGTGGTTGAAGGCTATTTATTTGAACTTCCTGATACTATCAAAGCAATTACAAAAGCTTGCAAAGATGCACACAGCAGCGGAGCTCTTGTTGCAGTTACCGCATCAGATGTGTCCTGCATTGAGAGGCATTATGATGATTTCTGGTAAGAGGTTTGGTCAAGATTCAAGTACATACTATTATTTATCTCACAAATTTTTCTGTCTGTTCTTTTGGTGAAAAATAATGTGAGGGTATGAAATGAATATTGCATTGATTAGTATCGCGTTTAGAGATGAAAGGCAACACATCTTCACTAGCCAAAGTGTATTTTACTTTATAAGCTTTCCTCATTTCTTGTGTTCACTACGCTAGTTCTGGATATCAGTGACTTGACCCTTTTCTCATTCTAGGTACAATCAGTGTACCGAGCATTTTATATGCATTTCTGTCTAATTTACATTTTTGTCTTGGTTAGTTTGCTTTTCTACCAGAGTTTCCCAACTTTTATTTGCGCATGAAACAAACTAACAGGCTATCTGGTTGAGGTCTATTGTTGCAATAGTTTTACTCATTACTCCATTGACTGATCCGTGGCACCTCGATCTATTTTCAGGGAAATAATAGGCAATTATGCAGATATTATTTTTGCAAATAGTGATGAAGCGAAAGCTCTTTGTAATTTCTCATTGAAGGAAAGCCCACTTTCCGCTACAAGGTACCTAAGCCATTTTGTCCCACTTGTATCCGTGACAGATGGGGTCCGAGGATCCTACATTGGGGTCAAAGGGGAAGCTATATTCATCCCTCCATCACCTTGTGTGCCAATCGACACCTGTGGAGCAGGAGATGCTTATGCATCAGGAATTTTGTACGGCATACTACGAGGGGTTTCAGATCTAAATGACATGGGTACGTTAGCAGCTAGGATCGCAGCTGTTGTTGTTGGTCAACAGGGAACTCGACTCAGGGTTCAAGATGCTGTTGAACTGGCGGAGTCATATTCTTTTCATCTTGAGAATTCAGGAATCTGACTTGAGTATATCTCTTCCTTTTGGCATGTACGTTGTAACAAAGTATGCAATATTTCAGATTTGTTCATAGTAGTAACTTGTAGTATTCATTGTATATTCCTGATGATAAGCTCAAGAAAGGAAGTCATGTAATTTTCTATGCTTTTGCTTAACTGTGATGTTTGCTTCCTGAATATGCCATTGACCTCGGCACTTTATCGTCATGTAATTCATCATTGGATGATAATGACCTTCATGTACGAAAAAAGCAATAGCTTGATTTGCTTCATGAAAAAAGTGTATAATGGGAACAAAATCCAAACTATTAAGGTCTGAATATTGAATTAATTTATAAATATCCCAATGAATCTGTCAAATTCTACGAATAACATTAATTACACTAAATTTATCACCTTTAATAATTAGACGCTTAATACATAAGAACAAAGTAGATCTAATCCCTTTGCAGAGGGCAAGGACTTCTATGAAAAGAATTGAGTATGATTCATGAGTTTGATTTGCTCCTATAATTATCATTTTACTGTCTTGATTTCTAATATTGAAGCCAATAACAACGCTTGAAGAAACTAGTTTTGAACCATCCAATTAAGCTTGAAGTAATCTTGGGACAGGAGAGACCAAGCTACATCAAGTCTATTAGCTTAAGTTGTAGAGTATCATTATTTGACAACGACTTGTCAAATTCTTATAAAAATTAATAATTTTATAAGCCGTTTGTTGAGAAGGAACATGTTCATCACGAAAAACTAGAAAATTCCTAAAAAGTAAGAAAGATGACTTTCGGCAACAATACTTACCCCCTTACCTTCTAAAAAAACTTCAACAATAAAGAAGTGTGAACAATGAACTAAGGATGATAAAATTTATATTTGGCACCATCAGAATTTAGAATGATCATAACACCAGTATACATATCAATAAAACTATTAAAACATAACAAACGATAGATAAAAATGATAATAGCTACTGCAATAACATGAGGTAATGTTCAGACCATAGACTAGAAACATTTTATTATATCATATATTTTATCCATTTATTGAGTACTTGAACTCATTTAAACTTTTTTACTACGTACATAACATAAAAAAAACATGCCGTTTGATACAAAATTTTTCATAAAGTCAAATTTAATATACTTATCAAGCGTAAAACTCCATAAATTTTTTTCCTTACTAACATAAAAAAAAATGGGTCTTGATATTCATAGAATCATAGCCCTTAGGCTATGCATAAAAAATAGGAAATTCATGTAATAATGTTTATTACAAAAATACTTTTATATGATTTCTATTTTAGATTTCTAATAATCGTGTAATAATGTTTCATGTAATAACTAAAAAAAGTCGGAGAGTAGTAAAATTATTATTACACAATTATTATAAAATCTAAAAAAATTAGTACAAATGGGGAATTAGCAGACAAAAAACCTGTATTATTCCCAAAATATCAATAACAAATCTACAAAATTACTGCTTTGCTTAATACATCGTATCTTCTGTTGAAAAAATTCTAAAAATAAAAATCTACAGTTAAAATTATTCTCCTTTCACTCTTTCTTTGTACTGATTCTACTGAAGCAAATCATATTCACTTTCTTCTTTTTCTTCTGTAACTTATTTTCTGACATTATTAGATTTTTTTTTTTTTTGGTCATCCATATTTTATTTTATTTTCTCTTTAAACAGTAAGATTCTCTGCTATATCCTCGATTTTCACTTACTCCCCAATTATTGAGAGTGATTTTGCTCATCTTATCTCAATTTTTCATCTGGGGTTTTGTAACTGAGCTTCAATTTTGAATTATATTCATGATTTTTGGTAACTTCTCAACTTTAATTTTGTTGTTTGATGCTTAAATTAAGCTTGTTTTGAATTTGATTTTGCATTGTTTAGTTGAACTGTTGTGTAAATTTCCCATCTTTTTGCTTAGAAATAATGGGGTTTTGATTTTGCCCTTTTGCTGAATGTTCAAAATTAGGGCTTTTTGAATGTAATGCTATCAAATCACATGAATTGTGTAGTTTGCTTTCTGGGGTTTGAGTTTTAGATTGATTTTTAAAGTGGGGTTCAATTTTTTTGTGTGTTTGTTTGTTGTGGATGATGGATTTTGGAGGTGAAGGTGGTTATGGTGGAGGAATGGGTGATTTGAGTGGTGGGTTTGATAATTGGGGTCCAAATGATCAGGCAATTTGGGCAACTGAAGATGAGTATAGAAATTGGAATGATTGTGAAATTCCCAGTTCTAATTATAACCTGACTGGCCACCACCGGAACGGGTCGGGTGGTGGCGGAGGCGAGCCGCCTAACAAAAAGACTAGGAGCTCCCAGAGTGGAGACTCAGCCGCTAACCGGTCTAAGGCTATTGGGAAAATGTTTTATAAGACCAAACTGTGCTGTAAGTTTAGGGCAGGGGTTTGCCCTTATGTGACTAATTGTAATTTTGCTCATGGTCTGGAGGAGCTTCGGAAACCGCCTCCGAATTGGCAGGAGATTGTGGCTGCTCACGAGGAGGAGCGGGGTGTTACTGTCGAGCAGAGGGAGGAGCATCAGATACCTACCATTAGCACTACTGATTCTAGGGTGGAGTCTCAGAGGTCTTACAAAGGGAGGCATTGTAAGAAGTTTTATACTGAAGAGGGGTGTCCTTATGGAGACAATTGCACCTTCCTTCATGATGAGCAATCGAGGTCTCGTGAGAGTGTGGCGATAAGCGTCAGCCCAACCGTGGGTGGCGCTTTTGCTGCCAATGGCCAGACTCAGAAACCTTCTAACTGGAAGACTAGGATCTGTAACAAATGGGAGACCACTGGGAGCTGCCCTTTTGGGAGCAAGTGCCACTTTGCTCATGGATTAGCAGGTATCCTCTTCTACCCGCTTTTGCTTCCAAGATATTTCTTTAAGTCTGCCTTTTATTTGATGTGTTGTAAAATTATAATGTCTGTGCTTAATCTTTATAGGGATATAGCTTTGCTGTGAGCTCATGTCTATCATTTTGTCTGTTTATTGTACTTACATTATTTTATATTGAGGTTATTATCATGTTTGTAGATAGTTCTTCCTCCCTTTTACTAGACAAAAAGTGGAGCAATTATCATGTTTAAAAATTGTAGATTTTGCCGTTACTATTAGCAGCATAATTTCAGAACATGTTTTCAGCTCGCTGTCTCACTTTTCTGTATGCATAGCTTTGTTTCCTTGTACATGTTGCTGCTCTGTTCATGTTCCTTCTGCATGACTCTCCCCCTTTTTATTTATAAAAGGTGGCAACATTTCTCCTTCTAGTTTCCTTGCCGCTTCTCCTTTTAACCCAGACCCCCACCTAGACTAGTCATAAGTCATAACCACAGAGTGTTTAACTGTCAATATAATTGGATTCTGGCTTTCCCCCTTGATCACTCTATAAAGTTGAGGCTTCGTTTAGAAGGGATAATTATTTGGTTAAACCTAATTATTACTTGTGTGTCAGAGAGTCGTGGAAAAGATTGCGAATGTGGTTGAATTTTGTTGAAAGACATCTCCTCAACTTTGTGTCCGCATATCTTAAACATGTCCAACATTTTTTTTAATCCTATTTGAGTTCATTACTGACCTAGTTATTAATTTAAGATTAGGTACGTCCTTTTGTGCTAGTTGTGAACCTGCAGCAGTTGGTGGACTTGAGCCCTTTGCTATAGACAATGAATTTTGAAATTTGACTACTTGTCGGTTGAAGATGATTCTTGATACCAATCCTAATGCTTGCATGTTCTTGTGATTTATTGGTAGTTTCTACTACTACAAAGCCTTAGTCCCAAAGTAATTTGAGGTTGGCTACATGTGAATCAATAAGATGAATCGTAAAAGTCATCTGCCAAAATCCTCTCTCTCCATCTTTCCATGTTCAGTGCTAGATTCTTTTCAACCTCCAATAACTTTATAACTCCACCACAACCCTGATCCAAGTTTGCTAAGGTCTCCCTCTACCTCTCCTCTGTCCATTTTGTTGCCACACTTCTAGCCTCCTAACCGGTGCATTACTCGGCCATTGTTTTATATATCCAAAGTTCAAGCCATTTCAGGTGATTTTTCCTCATCGTATCTTCATTAGAAGCAGCTTCTATCTTCTTCCTAATAAAATTCTTTTTGTATGCCAATACAACTTAGCATACAAGTCTTTGCCGCACTCATCTTATAGAGGTAAGAATACTTCAAAGCCCAACTTTCGGTCCCATGTAGCAGGTCCTCCTGTTGTGTGTAGCTTTTTCCCTTCAATTTATGTGTAGTCTCTATTGTAATATATTAAGAAGAAGGCTCTAATAGAGTGACCAAATGACTTCTTTGATTACTATTACCATATATGGAGTTGATGAATATCTGTTTTCTCTTGCTTAGCACACAATAAATTACTCAGTGTTTTGTTTGGTCATATCTTATTTGTTCTTTTTGTACTTTACAATTAAGTTTAGTTTGTTAATTAGCAAATTTCTTCCGTTTGTAAATTGTTTTGAAGCTTTACTTTCTTGAAAGATCATGTATTTCTTCCTTCTTTTGAAGTGATTTATTATCCATGGATTCTGGCGTATATCTTCTGACAATCAGAACTTTCTAGTATTCAGCTATATTAAAATTCTTCTTTCCTATTTTGAGTCACCCTTAGTAGTTAAAAATATCCTTCCAAGTTTGGTGATGTTGTCATCATGCAGAGACACCTGCTAATCATTTAATACCCGTCATAGTTCATACTTGAATATCCCAATTGAAGCCATCATATCTGTAGGTAGCACACTGCCGAATGAAGAACTATTTTGTCCCTAGGAGTCTAAGGATTCCTGTACTATTTTCTCTGAAGACTTTGAAGTTTGAACTAAAAGCTTGAGTGCTTAACACCTCATTCCTTCCCTCAACCACCCTAAGAACGTCTATATGGGCTGTTGTGCGGTGGGAGAAGTTAAGAAGGGGGATCAGGAAAAAATTAGCTTGCAAAGAATCGAAAGAGCATGTATGTATCATACTGTCGTACCATTTACAGCTGACTCAAAAATTATGTTTCTTGTTCAAAGAATCATAGAGCATGTATGTCTCATACCATTTACAACTGACTTTAAAACTTTTGTTTCTTGTTCAAGTTTATTTCACTTGTTTTTGAGCAGTCACCCAGTTTTGCAGTAAACTGCGGAGTAATAACTTAGGAACCGCTAGATTTGCATTATTACAATATTACCTGGCAACTAATGTTGAAGACCACTATGCTATACTTTATGGCCAAGGAAATTTTTTAAGTGATTTAGACGACCACGTGTCTCCTCTAGGTGGAGATGGTGTTATGAAGATCTCCTTACTCTGTTCTCTGTTCTCCTATTAATGTCGAAGTATTCTGTTTTTTGTTTTTTATTTTTTATTTTTTATTCTTATTTACTTTTTATTTTATCCTGCTAGACTAATTATTTAACTATGTTAATCATTTCTTGCGCATTTTAGAGGATTTTATTTCTCTGTGATTGCAATCTGCTGTTTCTTTTTTGTAAATTGTAAAGTATATTATCTTGTGGCATTAAAAGACATAAAAGCTTTTTGTGGTGAAGGATTTTTTAGGCTTAAAACCTTTGTGGTCTCCCAAAATTATACGGAGTACCTTAATTGTAAGAAAATGTGAACTTGTGAAGAAAAAGCTCCAAGTTTCTGGGGATGCATTTAACTAATATATTGTTTCTTTGTGACAGAATTGAACAAATTCGGTGGAACTATGGAGGGGGAAGGCAGAGAATCGCCCATGCCAACTGAAATAAAGCCCGCTGGTATGGCCACAAAAACAGAAACATCAGCATCTCCTAGTTTATCAACTCCTCGTCAGGAATTTCACCATGCTGGACTGGGAATTCCATCACAGAGGACTTCAAGTATACCCCAAACGGTCGGAACAAGGCCCGCCCAAAAATGGAAAGGACCTGACAAGATAAGCAGGATATATGGTGATTGGATCGATGACATTGAATAACACTGCAACGGTATTTACTAACCCATGAGGAGGGATTGCAGATTTCTAGGCTGGTCCATGATGAGGCCATTGTGTAGCTGTTTCGTTATAGGAGTATGTATTTGTGTAATGACTAATGAGGTTTATATACATAATCAACTCGTGTTCAAAGCCGAGGGTAGAACCTTTTCTGTTTATTTTTTTTCAAAAAAATGAAATGGATGTCAATCTTGTATACCTTGCTCTGTTACCTCGGCTTAACTAGTGCGAGAGTTTTGCAGTGAAGCCCATGATTGTCTGATGTTAAACCCCCAATCCAAAAACTCAGAAGGCCAGAACCCGACGAGCAATAGATATATGTTCGCAGATGAGCTTATTTGATAGATAATGGCTAGGAGGCTAGGATCCTTGAGTCCTTCTGTACACACACCTAAGCAAAAATTCTTGTAGTCTTGAAGATAGAAAAAATTACCTATTGTCCGTTTTTCTCTCATTCTCTTTATTGTTCATGTTTTGATTACTAATACAAACTACAAAGTATTCCTTTACTGCAAACCTTTCTTTTATCTCTAAACCTCTATTTCGCAACATCTTTACGTAATAAAAATGACAAACAAAAAAAATTCTGTACTTTTCAAAATTTTCTTCTCTCCATGTGAAATTTGTGAAACTTTTTAATATTCATGTTGTGCTTTCGTATACATTATCTTTACACAAACTAAAAGATCAAACTGTTTCGTCTTTATAACCGTATCACGTCCTCTCACATAGTATGTATAATTATATCTGAGTTCGTGACCTTGTCACAATATTTCAATTACATGACAATAGAAAATCAACGAAAATGTAGAAGTTATTGTTGAAGGCCTAAGATTGGTTTTATACTTGATCAATTCGGACTTTTTCATGATAATGTAAATGAAAAACTAAGGTGATTATGTCATATACCTAAATGTGGTTTTGAGAATAAAATCATGAACAATACAAATGGAGCATCTAATTGAATAAATTTTACAAATCTAATTCCAATAGTTTTAATTTGTATTAATATTATGAGTAGGGGGGGCATATTGATCAAAGTGGGGGTATGGAATAATTCTACTTTTCCTAAAAAGAATTAGATCAGAAAGCATTTATTCCAAGTCACATGTCACTATTTAATAATCTGAAAAAATAAAAAATAAAATAGTGGCAAATTCTTTTCATTTTCTTTGAATTTTGGTTGCTTTGATCATTCCAAAATTTGCCATAATCTGAACAATGAAAGCACAAGAATTTTGAACCATTAATAATTTTTATTTTATTTTTAAAATTTTTTCGCTTTTAAAAAGTGGGAGTGATGACTGATGACTGATGACTGATGTTTGATCACCTAACCAACAAGTGATCAAAGGGCCTAAAAAGTACATTTTATGTTCATTCATGGGCCTTCCAATATGTGTATATAATTGGTGGTGTTTTAATTTTTAGCCTAAGTTACAAATTGTAGATGGTTTTTTTCTATATACATGTAAGCAACTAAGCATGTTAATGTCATGCTTTAATTCAAGCACATTGTAAAAACTTTCTTGTATGCCTATTTGTGATGGATAGAATGAGATAAAACGACTGTGTAGAGTATAGATGTATTGATTTGAACATTGAATTAAACTTGAAAAGAAATGGACTCTAAATAATTGAAAATTTCATATATAAAACTAATTTTCATTAGACAAGTTGACTTTATTATTAAAGTACTTATGCAAAATAAAATTATCTTTTTTTTTCATGTAAAATTTATCTCTCAAAAACACTTGTACATAGTATAAGGAAGATTCTAGATTCATTTACTTTGTAGTAAATTACAATATGAAATCAATGCAAATATCAAGGGACCTTTTTATGAATTATTGTTACCATAAAAGCTATTGAAGTTGTTAGAACATATGAGATTTTAGTAGCTGAGGTTGATGGTGGATCAATCCAAGAAGTTAGGGTTAGTTCACGAGTTGGCTTGGGCTAATTGAGTTGGAAAAGGATCTAGACACGATACAAATAGGGAAGTTATAAGGGGTCATTCTAACCTTTGAAATCTATTTATGGTCATTTTTTATTCCCAGTATTACATATAAATATAAAATCCAGTTAAACGAACAGATCGACAAAGCCATGACTCACTCTTCAAATAAAACTAGAAAGAAATTTGGTCTAGCTTACTTGCTAGTTAGCTCTAAAATTAGGTTGTGCCAAACTTTATCCATTTGGTTACCTCTAAAATCTAAATGTAGTGTTCAATGTTCTTCAACTACTTAAAGTTTTGAAAGGTTATAATCAAGCTCTAATTTGTATATGACCTCTCGAAACTCTTAGAAAATACAAGTTTGGTTTATTTATTACTTTATTATAAATCTCTACTTTAAGATCAAGACATCTAATCATTTTTGGCATTATTATGTATGTGATGCACTAAAAAGTGATTTATTCCTAATTAAACTAATTGATTTTTTATTAGCAATATATGTGTAAACCAATTGTATATTTTTATGGCATGGCATGCTACTTAATGCATTCATGACACATACTAAACTTAGCTAACATATGCATTGTTGCATCAAAACACTCTATTGTTTGATAATGATCGATATAAACCACTAAAAACTTCAGGCCACAAGAAATTAAACATTTAAATTAAAAATGAAGATATCAATACAACGAACATTCATGTATAATTGTGTGATTTGTGTTGTACATTCAACGAACCTAATTTTCCTTGTCCTCATTATCACTAAAAAAAGCAATGTGATAACAATATGATCCGATATAATTTATCAGCCTTTTACAATCGCAAATATATATATAGGCATTGTACAATAATCAAAGAATATGAAAAAGAGTAAGGACCTATTTACTTCATCTTATAAAAAGCAGTTTAATTCAGTCGGTTCGGCTCAGTTCAGCTCTTCCTTTATTTTGCTACTCATAAAACTTTCATTTCAATTCAGCTGAAACAAACAGACCCTAAGAGTTGCTCTCCATGCTTGTATGTCATATACTCTGTATAGGAGTATAGCTAAGATTCTTTACAATGTAAGTAATATCCGATATAAACTACTACATTCGTTTTTTTAGTTATAATAATTGAATAGTTTATCTTTCACAAAAAATACCCGGTTATTGTAACTAAAAAAAACATAGGGTATATTTATTATGTTTGTACGACTATGTAAAGCATTATACGTTTAGATATTTCGTATATAATGACATACCATATCGACATATTGATATTTAGTGTTTACAAACTATATATACAATAGAGGTTAGGTTATGAAATTTAATAGTTTAATTTACTACTCCATGATAGAAAATGCAACACTAAGGAGATAAAATGCTAATTTAATTCAAGACAATTTAACAAATTCAATAATAGAATGAGGTTAGTAACAATTAGAAGAAGTATTAAATTAGGTTTGTCAAATTATAATTTGATACTAATAAAAGCAAAGATTGCATTGAGAAGAAGGCATTGATTTGGAATAAGAGAAGTTTGGAAGAATAGAAAATTGACAACGTATAAAGAAAGACGGGGCAGCTGGAGGGTGGATAACTAACCACATAATATTCACTTAAAAACGTCTTATTATCAATTGGGTCCCACTTTCCTATCTAGAAGATACAAACCATTGAGCTCTTCTAGTTTTAGAGGGCTACTTTTACCGGTATTACCGGTACACTCCTAAGTCAAGTACACTCATTGTGCAAAGTGTACTACTACTCGAATTATTATCTTATCCAAATCCAGTTTTATATTGGTGTTGTTCGGGAGTTAGCTGATTGTATATATTAATTTAGTTATTACGTAGTATCTCTATCTTTAAATCTTTGTAATATGAGTTTACTTTTATAAAATCAGAGCATATTTTAAAAATTCAGCTAATTTGACATATGAATTATTCTTTATTGAATAGTTGATAACTTTGGCATCTTTTTGTCTGTGGTCAAAAAGCAGTTGAATTATAATGTACTCTTACTAAATTGTTATAATTGCAAATGAGAAAATGTCTAGTTACTAGTCCAAATGACGGAGGATTTGAAAGGCCAATTAAAGTAATTAAGTCTCTGGTTGAACTTGTCTAATCGGGCATTTAAATGGTTAACGATCACTATATAAAAGCCCAAAAAATCGTGAAATAATTTTAAATCGGAATAGAGAAATGTATAAATATCTCATAGCACTCCATAATGACATCTATAGCTCGATCTACACTTCCCATAACCCATTGATCCAACCGTCCATATTCACAGCTCACACACTAAAGGATCAATCAATTTGATCAACAATTCAATTGATACACAAAAACAATAAATTGGTTAATATAATGGACAAACAAGAACACCATATAAGTTGATTTTTGGGATCGCTTGTGCTTCCTACTATCTTTATTGCGTGCTTGCGTGTCCTTGCACTACCTTCCACCCACATAATTTTCAATCAAAATCGTTATACCACTACACATAGTTGCTATTATCTCTTGATTAGATCTTCGTTATACCATAAATTAATCGATAAAAAATCATCGTCATATCAGAGACTAATCGATAAAAACAAATATATATATGTAACAACTATTCGTGTACACATCGTCACACTATACATTCACAAGTCACAACATAAGCATAAATTCACATAAATTACCACATTTAGTATAATATTCCATCTTTATCACTTATTCAAATTTATACAACCACTACTTGATTACAATACATACCTACACAATTACATCGCATATAGTATAAATATCAGTATTTACATCAAAAGACTTTTTTCCCTACATATACTTTTGTGTATACCAAAAGGGGTTTTTTTTTAAAACAAAAAAAAAACTGTGTTATTAGCCACAGCTATTAACTTGAACCTGTTACTTCTACTCATGTCTATATCCTTTTTTTCCAACTAACCATATATATACATGACTCAAACTCATAATAAAAAAGAGAGTACTTACTGATACTAGTATATAGCTAGTTTGTTTTGTGTAAAAATATACATAGTTCCACACGAATTAGTTCACGCGTTAATTGCATCCGCGACTTGGCTTCAGTACTGTATGATGAGCGCCCCTAAAGGAGCTCTATGAGGCACCCCTTTACGACGTTTGGCAGACCTGTAGTTAACAGCTCCGGACCCTGCTGATGCTGTCCTAGGCGGTGTCGATGGTGAAAAACTTTGGAGCTTCTTCTTATAATTATAACTGTAATTATAATTATAATTGTCACCCCCATTATCATTATAGTAATTATTCAATGATTCTTCAGAGTCTGAAGTTGTAATTCCTGACTCACCAATGCTCCTCTTCTTGTGATCAGCCCAAAAGTTTTTGGTTGTCCCATTTATCTGGAGTAGAACAATAATGTAACACATATTAAACAAACAATCAATCAATCAATCAAAGTCTCGATCTCATAATCAGGGTCGGCATATTTTAAACAAACATTATTATAGAAATACAAATTGTTATAACTCTATATCAAATGCTACTACATTATAACATTAGCACAAATAATGGGAGCTCAAGATTATATTAAGGGATCAAAATGAAGGGTTTAATCTAATAATCCTTAATCCCAATGACATTGTGATGTGTGCTATTAATTAATATCATTGATATTTCTAGCATGATATCTTGGTGGTACATTCTGTAAAGACCGCTACAACACTTCCTAAAATACCCCTTTATCTTTAAATCCCGAAAATGAACTTCATTCTCCTCAAATTTAACAATTACGCCACCAAGATTCGGTCTATAAACATATCATAAAATAAATTACGCAAACATGATGCGGTGGTCGTAAAAACACTAGAAACATTGATTAATCTACCACACCATCAACAAAAATACATCAATGCCATAACAAAGTAACATTTGACTACAATTTTCCAAAAAAGTATGAGTGTAGTAGAGAAAGGTCATGATCAACATGATGAAAGTGTCACAATAAGATTGGTTAACATGAAAAGTCAAAAGCTTAATAGTATAAGCAACCATGGGCATAGTTAGTAAAAAAGTGAGGTGACCTTAATTGAATGAGACACTTGTGGTAGTTGTAAAAGATGAGAGCATAAGGCAAAAAAATTGTCCAAATGCCGCCATCTCGATTAACTTAATCAAAAACTTGTTGTGCCGAAATATCCTACTTATCTTATCTTATCTAAAGTTTAGCTGAATACGAACCGCTATTCACATCTCTAACAAATACATTTTATCACATTGATCATTTAATATACAATAATTAGTAAAGAACAATGTTCCTTTTTTTTTCCTTCCCCAACAAAATGGAATCAAGTAATTGGTATATGCTAAAGCATAAACAAGAACCAAATTCTTTCAATTGAGAAAAAATGCTCCCTAAAATTAAGCTAGGATATTCTTTTTTTTTTTTTTGGGGGGGGGTTTATTAGAAATAGAATCACTAACAATTCACATTGATTAAGAGCAAGTCCATGTTAATATTTAGTAAAATAATTAATTTAAACCATTTTTAAGAATAGATTTATAATAAATAATTGCATTATCTTTGGTACTAGTGTAGGTACTTACCCTACATAGAACACAATTAACTAATCAATTAAGTTAACAACTCAATAATAATTAAATCACCCACCCAATTAACATTTTTATACTCTACACAGTTCAATTAGTGGTCGTTTGGTTGAACATAGACGGTCAATATAATGCAACTTCTAAGAAATTACAATTTTTAATCTATTTCCATTTCCGAAAATTTATTAAGGTTTTATGTCAATCAAACAAGCGATAATAAATGATGAGAGAGAGTGACAAACCTTGCACGAAAGCGAGCAAAAGGAGAAGGAATCAAGAAGGCTACGGTGACACACAAGGCAAGTGTTAGTGACACCTTTACCAGGACGAGGTTGAGGCCTTTGATTCAAGAAAACTATTCTAGCACTGTTTATAATGTATGTCTGAATTCCTGTTATATCCACATACTTCTGTATTTCTGTCACTCTTATCACATCATGGTATGATGACCTTCTTATCTGCACATTCCAATCAATCATCCAACCAACCAATCAATCAATAATAATAATAATAATAATAATAGTAGCTAGCAATTTCGGCACTCCAAATTTGATTTCCCTACTTGAATTTTCATTTTATTTACTGTCGAATAATTTCTTTACATAAATCAAACTGGTAGTGCGGAAATCACTCAACCTAAACATTAGTCACCAGCAGAAGTTACGGAAAATATTTGAAAAAAGGCATTAGATTAGGTATTGTATTCCAATATTTTCCGTAACACTGCTGATTATTTTACAACTAATCTCTAGTCATCGCGCTGAAAAAAGGTTAAAAAAAAAAAAAAAGTCGAACGAACTAACCTGAATAGCGCGATGATCTTTGTGAGAAGACAAACAAACAGAGCAAAGAGCACCATTCATACAATCCAAGCAAAACATATTGCATTCAGACTTATGAGCATCAGGGTGAATCTTACATTGCCCAAAAAAACTCGTTTTCAAAAGTGGTTTTAACCATATTGGCCATTTTCTATTCTCTTCTTCTTCATTTTCTCCCATTCTTGATACTACTTCTGTTGCTCTTTGTTCTATTATTCCCATTTCTTTTCTTTCTTTCTTTCTTTCTTTTTTTTTTTTTTGGGTACTAAGCTTTGTTTTGTGAATTTATAGTGGGTGGTTTTTTTTATTTTTGTTGTTTTGCAATTATATAAATAAATTGCATAAATAAATAGTATTATAAGGAGATAATGATAAATGATGATCAAAGGATGAGAAGAAGGTGAGTAGAAACTAGAAGGAAAAACAAATTAAAAAGGCGGTGAGAGAAATGACAATTGATGAGGTCGCATGACCAACAATAAAAAGTTGAACCTAAGATTTTAAACACTAGTTACTACTTAGTAGTGACTAATGAGTTTAATTAGTCACTAATTATTTTTGGTTTTATATAATTATATTATATATATATATATATTCTTTTTAGCTTTGGTATTATTTTTTAGTGGGTCTAACTTCTCGGTGTGGGTGGGGGTGGGTGGAATTGGAATTTTAAGTTGTGCTTATCTTCTTTTTCTTTTCTTTTCATTTAAATAAAATAAAATAAAATTTAATGTATACTTTGGGTTTTTAAGTTATGAATGAATTGCTAAATGTCGTCATGTAATTATTTGTATTTATTCGCTCAATGTTTTAATAAGAGTCGAGTTTTTGTATGTGACTTTAACTGGATGTTTCAGTTTCTTTTATGATGAATCAAAACTCTTTTGATTAGTTTGGTACTTTGGTGTAAAAGAATAGGGATTAATAGTAAAGATCTTAGGGGAAAAAATGATTAAATGAAGATAAGTGTGAACGATTTTTATTAGTCATGTATGATGTTTAGTAGTCTCCATTTCATATTGAGATATCACCAAGATCATTGTAATAAAGTTTCCTAAATAGGGGTCATTAATTAGAGATATCAAGAGATACACTTTTGTAATCCTTCGGTTTCACCATATTATTCTACTCTATCTACTTAAAAGAAATTATGGAGTAAGGATAAAATAAGCTAAACTAAGGTCATATTCTATTAACTGAAATGTCCGTGCTGAAATGAATTAAAATGACCTGAACATATTGCAATAGATAATTAAATATATTAACTTAAAAACTAATTAAGTAATCGAAATGAACTAGACAAAATTGAAAAAAATAGGGTCTTAAATGAAGTTTAAAACCATCGTAAAACAAGCCCAAAGAGATAGGCTCAAGTTGAGCTCCCTCCAAATATAATACTAACAACAATGAGAATATGAGATCTTAATTCAGAACACGAGAAAACTAGAGATATGTTTGGACATATGGGGGGTTGGAATTTCGAGGAATTTTAAACTCATTTAAATTGTACTGAGCAAAAGATTTTACTTATCAGTAATCCCACGTTAAAAACTGTAATTCCTTAACACAAGCACAAATGCACAAGATTCTAGATTTGTGAGCCCATAAAAGTAGTAACAAAACCAACCACGGCCCACGGGGGAGTGCTAGAGTTGCGTACTCTTTAAGGAACCTTCCTCCCAGTTTTACGTATGTGTACACGTTATATGCCCCTCTTTATACACCCTACGTACATCATCGTATGTTATTAATAATCAATTATTATTTGTATTTATCATACAACGTCATCTTGTTTTAAATTTGTATTTGGTATACTTGAATTTAGTCTATTTTTATTATGTGAATTATATTTGACATTATGAATCAACATATTATATTTATTCTAGTTCAATTCAATTTATTACATTTTAACCTAAAGAAATAAGACTAAAAGTCCTTTGATAAGCGGCTATAAATAATGGGGTTGAAAATGAGTTTTTATTTATTTATTTATTTTTTTAATATGTAGATTTACGGTTAAATAATTTGTATTGTCAAAGAAATTTTGCCCTCCAATCGGACAAACTAATTAAGGGGATTCCCCCTAGTTTGTGACGTTGATTTCCCGAATAAGTTAAACACTTACACTTGATACTTACTTTCGTTAATGGTACTTATTGACCATAATTAAACAACTCTCTATCGAATTGTCGCTCATATATTCTCTTTAAAAGATGGTGGAATGCAACCTTACTAGATTTATATATTTTTGTGATACTTGCACAATGTATACCATTGTTCAACTCTAATTTAGTAATTCTCATTAACGAAGTCTTAAACCAACGAAATTTTTAGAATTTACTTCTCTTAAAATATGTGGATTGATCGAGTCTAAAGGGCTATGTTTAATGTGCTAAATGTGAAACTATTTTTCTAATTTGATTATTAATTAATTACATTATTGTACGTCTAATTTTTGCTTACATCCTCAAATTATTACCCTTTATAGAAATATATTATTAATACTAAATACGGAGTATACGTTTATTTGAAGCTTTTAGAATACACATTGAGTTGCATTCTTAAAAATCGTGTGTAATCTAATAATTAATTCACTAATTCAGTTTAATTAGGTTGAATATAGTCCGTAATAATTAGATGAAATGAATAAATTAAAAGATTCTGTTGCTTATTTGCTTACGGAATACTCGTACATTTTTAAAAACTCGCTTATCAAAGCCCATTTCACTTTGTCTTCTTCATTCGGTTTAATAATAATCCGTTGTTTTTATTATATAGTAATTACTAATTAATTAAGTTAAAGGCATCAATATTTAAGTTAGGTTGGAGGGCTAATGGCCACAACACATAACCCACTTCCAGATGCTGCCAAGTGTCCCATTTGGTTTTGCCACTTAGTCTGTCATTTTGACACGTACTCCTCTATTATTGCTCACTTTTTTATTTAGATATTTATATTTTGTGAAGATACAATGATGTATGTATAATTGTATATAACGGTGACAATAATCTCAATACCGTTTAATTGAACGAAATGCAAATTAAAACATTATAGTCCATTCTTCGTATGTTGATTGTTTGATTATATGACTTTCCTTATCTAGGATCTATTTGTTTTTATAGAGTGTAAAGAGATATATAAATTATGATGTAGACATGATTTGATCTCAATTCTCGACTATTTCTTGAATATAACTCATTTACTTGTACAATAAGCTATAAATTACACATGCCACAACATTGCCAAGTGCTCCTTAATTCAATAGCTTTGAATGAACAAGCATGTGGTCCAATTCTCCACATTTATCACGGATAGTCCAATCATAATTTCATAATTAGGGTGTATTTACTTCAACTTAAAATTCATTCAGTTCAGACTAGGTTAACTCTTTTTTAAAACCCATGATAAAAAGCTTTCACTTCAGTTCAATTCAGTTCCAATATAACCAGTTCAATTCAGTTACATTCAACTGTTTTTGGCTAAAGTAAACAAACCCTTAGTTATTCAATTAAATAGCAGTCAAGGACTTAGACTTACTAATGAGTAACATACATGCATTTGTGCATGATACCATAATAAAAAAACATACATAATACATTTATTAATCTAAATCTATGACATAATAGGTTCAACGTACAGAAATTAAATAAACAAATGCTAGTTAAACGAGTAGTCCAGATCATGTTTATTCAATAAAAAAGTTCTATTTAGGTTACGTTCTTACAATTGACTCATCGTCCTAAAGTCGACTAAAGGAGGAGAGTTGCAATAGACTCGGAACAACTAGCATAATGGTCCCATACTCAATCATGTCGATCTCATAATTAAGTTCATGGTCATGAACCCTATTAGCTAATAACAAGTAATGATAGGTTGTTACAAAATGCAACCACTACATACATTAGATCACATCATAGGTTCATAATAATTACATAAATAAAGAACGATAAAAGAGAAAAAAAGGACATACTAGTATATGAAAATGATGAAAGTGAAAGTTTCTTTTTACCCTCAGAAGGAGGGGTTGATTATTGTTGATAAGATAACTTTGGTGTGAAAGTTAACTCAGGGAAAGTTCGTGTTGATTCAGGTGATCAACCATGCTAAGAAACACTATGCTTTACACGTTTCCTTAACTCATGAACTTTTTTTACTTACTTTTTTGCGAGATAGTCTTTTTTTATATAAAAAATAATAAATAAATAATAAATAATAAATAAATAGTATGATATGGCATAAATATATTTATGCATGAATATAAATGCATAATGATAAATTATTCCACCCTATTACAAATGGATGGATAACAGCTCAACTCTCTTACACTCCTATAAAAATTAAAGGATATATGTGTGTGTCTTCCTAGTTAAGCTTACTAGAAGACTTTGGATGAAGTTTGTGGTAGATTTGATTCAAATCATATAGGGTATCTACTAGATTTTACAAATGAATGAATAAATACGTATGTATTTTAATTTTTGTATTATTGGTGACAAGTTCGAGTTGACAATTTATAAGTCTTTTTGTTTATTATTAAGATTTAACAGTGTTCATTTGAGTGCTATAAGTAACATGAGAAAGTCGAAATTCAAGTTTAACTATTATATACTCCGAGTATCTTTAATTTGAGACTCATAAATTACGTGAGTACTATTCTTTTTGTTTCTTTCCCTTATTTCTTTTTATGAGAGTTTTTTCAACGAATGTGGTGAAAAAAAATATTAAAAGGCTGAGACTGATTGATAACTAAAATAGGTCAGTACGTGTGCAATTCATGAAAAGCGACATTAATCTTTTAAGACTGAAAGGCTACAAACACTAACAAGTCGTGCAAAAAATGTACAATTGTACTATGAATCTTTTGAAGATTAGCTAAAGCTAAAGTTTGTTTAAAATGCTTTTGTAGAGCAATAATGTAATGGGATTATGGGAGTGAGTCTAGAAGTAATAATTAATTAATTTAATTGTAATGTTAGTCATAGTCATCCATGTCGTCTGCTCCTCTACAATGCAAGTTGCACCCTAATTCTAGTGCTTCATCTATGCATCATGATTCATGAATCATACTTTCTTTATAGATTAAATTGTCTTCATTGTTCAAAGTCACTTTAATTTCATAATGCCACACACTTCATACCGCCTTACATTGGAAATTCTTATATATAAAAAAAGAATATCAAAAGAATTCCGCATTGTAAAAATAAAAAACAAAAAAAATGAAGATTCACATGAATTTATATACGGAGTATGAGGTATAGTTTTATGATTACTTAAAAAGTTCTAGCTCAATATAATGGTTTCAATGCTTTGTACTACCTCCGTTTCTTATTTAATTGCAACATTTAGGATATCATTTGCGAAATATAAAAAATCCAAGTGTTGCGATTAATAAAAACAGTGGTAGTAATGGAAATTTTGGAAGTTCAAATTTTAAAATAATTAGACGATTTAAAATTTGTTAAACCGATAGTTAATATAGGAGGAGTTTTGAGAAGGGAGTTGAAGGTGCTTTTGCTTTGATATGTATTGATAATCCTGGAATAGATGCTTGAATCTTAATTTATTAAAAAGAAGAAAGTCCTTTTTTTTTATAATAATTTAAAAATGCATTATATAGTCAGGAAATATAAATTATTAGAATGAATACCACCATTAGTTAATACTCAATGTAATTATCTATTAAGAAAAACAATAAAAGTACGTTATAAAAAAGAAATGGATAGATGATGCTAAATTGCTAATAGATGATAGAAATAATTGATTGGTATACCACTAATAATTGGTATACTACCAGCATGACTGCATTCCATTGTATTCGCACCATATGGCAAAAATAAATGATAACAAAATATATTAACAAATGTTTGATTTCCTCTATATGGTCGATTATTTTTCTCCATCTCTCTTTTAATCACATACAAGTTAGTAGATACAACTTAATTTTTCTCCCTCCAATCATCACTCGTAAACAAATTTTACGTTAAAAGTTGGCGAATATCACATCGTTGCAAACAATTTGTACTATGTGGATGTGATATATGAAAGCTAGTTCATTACAAAAAGAAAGTATACTACTTTTTACAATACGTAAAATAAGAAAATTCAGGGCATTTTGTGTGTGTGCGCGCGCGCTTAGAGAGCCTCAAAGGTGATAATGGAAATTAATTTAAGATCTAAAAAACAGAATTAAAACCATAACCAACTAAGATATCCTTCATCTCGTATTGATTATTATTGTGGTAGTGGTAACTCAATTTTTAAGGGTGAAAGAGTTCATAAACTTCATTGCCTTAATGGGCTAGTTACAACCTCTTTTTCCTTCATGGATAATAAAGTTTGCACACACTTGTTATAGTGGGCCAAAAATTGGGCTAAAGACCTGCCCCAGTAAACATTTCGGTCACACAGCGTGATGCCAAATGGGTCACACCATTTTTTCTTTCTTTTTTTATTTTTTCTTTTTTTTTTTTCTGTTTACACCAGACATGGTGGTAGGATCGGCCTCCGCCCTGGGTGTTGTATCACGATCCGTACAGCCTTGTCTATTTGTTTGTTTACAAGTTGGAACATATATTTTTTGCTATAATAGTTAGTTTAGTCAAAATATTTACCAATATAACTATTTTTAAAATTTAATTTGTAAAGTAGCTATAATATTGTCCAAATATATTAAAATTTAATGTATCTATTTAAAATCTTGAAGTTATATATATATATATATATAT
>PYUH01000052.1:1682585-1703501 GCA_016808085.1 Suaeda aralocaspica
TTTTTTTACATAACACGAACAATCACAGAGTGAATAAAATTCTCATACAATAAAACTTCACATAACTCCAACGCACTTATAAGAAACAAAGTGAGAGATTGTTGGCAAAATCAAACACACCATAATGTTAACATCAAGAAACATCACAATTATAACAAGCAATTAGAAAATCTATAAATGAACCTATGACCTTAGCTTCCTTTCAATTACTCACTCCTAAATAACAGAAACAAAGAGTAATTAAAGTAAACTAAAAGAAAGAAAAACCTACTTCTAAATCATAAACTTTGTTTTCAAACAAAAAGAGACTACTAAACACGGTACGTATGATGTTAAATTGTAAAATAATGACAATAACACAAATAATTGAAGTCCAATTTCAATTACGTAAGAAGATACCCAATCTTTAATTTATATATTATGTATAAGTTATATATGGTCCAAAGAAATCTCAGATTCCTTTGTTTGTTTCGATTAGAGTATCATTGAGTAATTAAAAATCTAAGATTATTTTAATTTTATAAGAGATTTGGTCCAACTTATATAGTTTATTCCTAAATAAATAAATACTCCGTATAATGTCGGTCACCCAAGACCAAATTTGTCCGTATGACTTTAGATGCATGGGCTCTCTGATTCTCCCAAAAGGCTCAAAAAATGTGTACTTTTCTTGTCTAAAGCAATTGAATACTATGATATACAAGCAATGACTACTGATCCATCTTTAAACATTGATTCATTAAGCCACGACTGATTTCATGCGTATTAAACACAACTTATGTACGAAGTATGATTTTTAATAATCCTCGTGAAGCCGCTTCTAGGTCCATAAAGGGGATGATAATAGGTTTTTAGGGGCCGAAACCGACCGTGGGGAGTCATACGAGGCCCTTTGGGAGGCCTCAATCAAAAGCTATTATCCATTGTTTTTTATGTTTCAGAGTCCTTAAAAAAAGTTGTCAAAAATTTTCGAGGTGGCCATATGGTTAAAAATGAACCCATAATAGGCGATTTGGAGAGAAAAGGCCTTAATAGGGATGATAACAGGTTTTTAGAAGATCTCGAAAATAACTATTTTTCCCTTGTTCGGGAAAGACCATATGAGGAATGGTAATAGGATTTTAGGGGCCGAAAGCGATCATGGGGAGTCCTGTGATGGTTCACAACACGCGGTGAAAAAACAAGGTGAAGTAAGACGAAGCTCAGGAAGGTATCTCGAGAGGCTCCAAGCAAATGCTATTATCCATAGTTTTTTGAATTTATGGGGTCCGAAGAAAATGTCAAAAACATTCTGGGGTTCCAGTAGGGTTAAAATATGAACCCACAACAGACAATTTAGGGTAAATCGGTCTTAAAAGGGACGATATCACGTTTTAAAATGGTCTCGAAAATAATTGTTTTTCCCTTGTTCAGAAAAGGCCATAAGAGGGATAATAATAGGATTTAAGGGGTCAAAACCGATTGTGGGGAGTCTTGTAGTGGTCCACATTACGTTGTGAAAAAACAGGGCGAAAATAAGACGGCGCTCGGGAAGGCACCACGAGAGGCCTTAATCAAAGGCTATTATCCACTGTTTTTTGAGTTTTCGGGGTCCCAAATAAAAAGTTGTTCAAAGCTTTTCGTGGTGCTCGTATGATTAAAATATGAACCCAGAGTGTCCGATTTAGGGTGAAAAGGCCTTAAGAGATGTGATAACAACTTTTGAGAGGGTCTTGCAAATAGTTTTTTTTTCTTTTATTTGGAAAATGTCATAAGAGTGATAATAATAGGTTTTTTTTGTTGTCGAAACCAATCATGGAAAGTCCAATAGTGGTGGTCCACTACATGCGGGGAAAAAACAAGGCGAAAGTAAGACGGGGCTTGAAAAAGCCCTTTGAGGGGTTTCAATCAAAGGCTATTATCCATTGATTTTTAAGTTTCCGGAGCCTTGAAAAAAAGTTGTCATAAACTGTCTAGTATGTCGGTATGGTTAAAATATAAACCGCACAGCAGGATATTTAGGGTGAAAAGGCTTTAACAAGTACAATAATAGGTTTTTAGAGGGTATCATAAATACTAGAAATAATTGTTTTCCCCTTGTCTGGAAAAGGTCATAAAAGGACGATGAAAGGATTTTAGGGGTCGAAAATGATCGTAGGGAGTCCTATGGTGGTCCACATCACGCAGCGAAAACATTGGATGAAAATAATTCGGGGTCTGGGAAAGCACTTTGGGAGGCCCTAATCAGAGGCTATATCCATTGTTTTTTAAATTTTCGGGCTCCTAAAAAAACATTAAATTTTTTTGGAGTGCCCGTATGGTTAAAATATGAACTAGACCGGGCGATTTGGGGAGAAAAAGTATAAACATGGAAGGTATCAGTTTTTTATAAGGTCTTAGAAGTAGGTGTTTTTCCCTTTTTCGAAAAAGTCCATAAGAGGAATAATAATAGGTTTTTAGGGGGCAAAATCGAGCATGGAGAGTCTGGTGGTGTTCCATAGCACGGGGTGAAATAACAGGGGGAAATTAAGACGGGGCCCGTGAAGGCCCCTCGGTAGGCCTTAATCAAAGGTTATTATTCACTATTTTTCAAATTTCTTGGGTCCCGAAAAAAAAAATTGCCAAAAACTTTGTGGGCGCCCGTATGGTATAGTTAATAACCCAAACTAGGTGATTTGAGGTGAAAAGGCCTTAAAAGGAACGTAACTGGTTTTTATTGGGTTTCAGAAATAGTTTTTTTCCCTGGTTTGAAAAAGGCCATAAAAAGGATGACCATAGGATTTTAAGAAGCAAAAGCAATCATGGGGTGTCCTATGGTGGTCCATAGCACGGGATGAAAAAATTGGGCGAAAATAAGCGGGGCCTAGAAAGGCATCTCGAGATGCCTCACTCAAAGGCTATTATCAACTGTTTTTTGAGTTTTTGTGGTCTCGAAAATTTTTTTAACAAAAACAATTCGGGTATCCTATATGGTTAAAATATGAACCCAGACCAGGCTATTCAAGGTGAAGAAGCCTTAAGATGGACGATAACAAGTTTTTAAAGGGTCTCAAAATAGTTGTTTTTCCCTTATTCGGAAAAGGCCGTAAGAGGGATGATAGCATGATTTTTGGGGTCGAAACCAATCGTGGGGATTCATGTGGTGATCCACAACACGCGGTGAAAAAACGGGGCGATAATAAGACGACGTCCGGTAAGGCACCTCGGGAGGTCTCAATCAAAGGCTATTGTCCACTATTTTTTGAGATTCCCAGGTCCCGGAGAAAAAGTTGTCAAAAACCTTTTGTGGTGCTCGTATGATTAAATATGAACCCAGAGCAGACGATTTGGGGTGAAAAGTCCTTTAGAGAGACGAAAACAACTTTTGAGAGGGTCTCGTAAATAGCTGTTTTCCCTTGTTCAGAAAATGCAATATGAGTGATAATTATAGGATTTTAATTGTTGTAATCAACCATTGAGAGTCTTGTGATAGTCCATAGCACGCGTTGAAAAAACAAGGCAAAGGTAAGACGCGGCCTGAAAAAGCTTTTCGGACGACCTCAATCAAAGGTTATTATCCATTATTTTTTGAGTTTTCGGAGTCTTGGGAAAAAAGTTGTCAAAAACTCTTTAGTTTGCCGGCATGGTTAAGATATAAACCCATAGCAAGCAATTTGGGGTGAATAGGCCTTAACAAGGACGATAACAAGTTTTTAGTGGTCTTGAAAATACTAGAACCAGCAGTGTTTCCCTTGTTCGAAAAAGGCAATAACAGGGATGATAAAAGAAATTTAGGGGCCAAACGCGGTGAAAATATTTGTGCGAAAATAAGACGGGACTCGAAAAGGCATCTCAAGAGGCCCTAACTAAAGGCTATTATCAACTGTTTTTTTTTTATTTTTTGGGGTCTCGAAATAAAAGTTAAAAGCATTCCGAGGTTCCTATATGGTTAAAATATGAACCAAATCAAGCGATTTAAGGTGAAAAGGCATTAACAGGGAAGATATCAGTATTTTATAAGGTCTCAGAAGTAGGTGTTTTTCCCTTTTTCGGAATTAGCCATAAGAGGGATGATAATTGTTTTTTGGGGCCGAAATTGATCATGGGGAGTCCTGTGGTGATTCGTAGCACGTGGTGAAAAAACATAGCGAAAATAAGACGGGGCCTGTGAAGGCCCCTCGATAAGCCTTAATCAAAGGTTATTATCCACTGTTTTTCGAATTTCCTGGGTCCCAAAAAAAGTTGCAAAAAACTTTCTGGGGCGCCCGTATGGTCAAAATATTAACTCGGACCAGGCGATTTGAGGTGAAAAGGCCTTAAAAGAAATGTAATAGGTTTTTATAGGGTCTCGGAAATATTTGTTTTTCCCTTATTCGAAAAAGGCCATAAGATGGATAATAATAGAATTTTGGGTCTGAAACCGGTCGTGGGCGTCTTGTGGTTGTCCACAGCCCACAATGAAAAAAAAAGTCCAAAATAAGACGAGGTCGAGAAGGCGTCAATTAAAGGCTATTAACCATTGTTTTTTGAGTTTGTGGGGTCTCGAAAAAAAGTTGTCAAAAACCTTCTAGTTCTAGGTGCCTGCATGGTTAAAATATGAATGCAAACCAAGCTATTTGGGGTGAAAAGGCCTTATAAGCGACGATTGTATATTTTTATAGGGTCACAAAAAATCTATTGATCCCTTGTTCGGAAAAGGCCATAAGAGGAATTATAATAGGATTTTTGGGGCCAAAACCGATCTTGGGGAGTCCAATGTTGGTCCACAATAAGCGGTGAAAAAATAGAGCAGATATAAGACAGGGTTCGGAAAGGCCTCAAACAAAGGCCACTGTATTTTGAGTTTCGTGAGTCCAAGTTAAAACTTGCCAAATTTTTTTTGAGGTGCCCGTATAGTTAAATTATTAAGCCAGAACAGGCGATTTGGGGTGAAAACGCATTAAGAGTAATGTAACAGGTTTTTAGAATGCCTCAGAAATAACAGTTTTTCCCTTGTCCAGAAAAGGCCATAAGAGGAATGATAAGTTTTTAGGGGCCGAAACCAATCGTGGGGAGTCTTGTGGTGGTCCATAACACGCGGTGAAAAAACATGCGAAAATAAGACAACCTGGGAAAGCTCCTCGGGAAGCCTTAATCAAATCCATGTTTTTTGAGTTCCAGAGTCTCGAAAAAATAGTTGTCAAAAACTTTCCAGGGTGCCACTATGGTTAAAATATGAACCCAGAGCATGTGATTTAGGGTGAAAAGGCCTTAAGAGGGGCGATAACATGTCTCTACAAGTCACGAAAATATCTATTATTCCCTTGTTCGAAAATGGCTATAAGAGGGATGATAATAGGTTTTTGGGGGTCGAAATTGATTGTAGGGAGTCTTATAGTTGTCCATTGCACGCGGTGAAAAAACAAGGCGAAAATAAGATGGGGCCTAGGAAGGCCCCTCGGGAGGCCTCAATCAAATGCTATTATACATTGTTTTTAGAGTTTCCGTGGTCCTGGAAAAAAAGTTGCCACAAACTTTCCGGGATGCTTATATGGTTAAAATATTAACCCTGACTAAGCGATTTGGGGTGAAAAGCTCTTAAGAGGGACGTAATAGGTTTTTATAGGGTATTATAAGATGGGGCCCAGGAAGGCCTCGCAGGGTTCCACAAAGCTTATTATTTTTTGAGTATCCCAGGTCCTGAGCAATTTTATCCCATGGCTTAATACATTTCACAGTGAAGGCATCAGCTGAGCCTAAGCTTTGAATTTCTGCACAAATTATTGCAAAGCCACATGAAAATCACAAGATCTTACAAGAACACAAAAGCAAGAACATAATTTCATGTGCATATATGCAACTACCAAGGTTATTGTAATTTCATCACTAAAGTACAAGCGTTTACAGCGCTTAAGCCCAAATGACAGCAACAATTGTTTCAGCGTCGATAAAAACACCTCGCCGTTCCTACTACAATTCTACAAGAAACTTTCCATCCTTATAACAAGCCGAACAAATGTAACAGCCCCTAAACAAAATATATATAACGTTTTCTTAATACTATTGTACAACAGCAAATCGGTCCTTGTTCCTGTGTTCCCTCCCAAAAGTCTCAGTCTAGCTACATACAAGTATACGACCACTCCTTAATCTTGATAAGTGGATAGTTTGTTAACCACATAAAATGGCAGGACACTCAGAAATTAATCGTCTTCAATGTCAGTTGCTTCCTTGAGGTGTTGGGTTTGATCCCTACAACAAATGCAAAAAGGATGAGATGAAATGGAAACTAGGTAAGGACAATAAAGTTGCAAAACAGCCAAGAGCTCACTAAAGGATCTACTAAACGCTCTTTTCTTGCTGCGAACTAAGTTTGATCTCACAATTGTGAATCAAGTGTGAGATAAAGCTAGCAATGCTACACTTTAAGACCACTTTAGTTGATTTCTGACACAATTCTACTTCATAAACTAGAAAGAATAACCTCACCTCTCAACTGCCCTGTTACTCATCGGATTCCACATCAAAGTATCAAAAAGATCAAAAATACTTTGTGTTTTGATAGTATTCTTCAGCCCGTTTCGGAGGGTGGAAAACATTTTCCCAAAAAATGATTTTCTCGCCTTTTCCAATTTCCTTTATTTGGTTTGACAAGGGATGGAGGAAATTTTTTCCATGAAGCATTTAACGAGTGAAAATTAATTTCCTTACTGAATCAAAGGAAAACATGTTCTCATTTCTTTTCAACCCTTTTTCCCATCCATCCTCTCCCTTCCGTTTCTATTATCCGTATATCCTTATTAAAACCATTTTTCTCTTATTGTACCAAACAACTGAAAACCAATTTTGCTCTATGTTTTCCATGAAAATTCAATTTCCATTAAAAATGTTATCCATCTAACCAAACGGACCCCTAATGTAATTATGACAAAGTTTGAAATCCAGTTCCTTAATAATAATAAAATAAGAGCTGCTTCCCGATATTGTCTAGATCTGTTTTGCCTTTACTACCAGGCAATTTGATGTATCAGAGTTTGTACTTGAAGAGAGATTCAAATTATAATTACACCACGTTATTTGTCAAAGCAGAATACCATAAACACATAGCTTGGCTACATTGAAGGAGAAGATATGTCTTAAACAAAAAACTTACATCAGAAGTTCGTCCTAAAGAACTAAATTGCTCAAACAATGGCCTTAGCCACCCCAACATAGGAAAATATCACAAAGAGAGGATAAAAGGCAATGATGGCCATACCAGGGAAACAGGAACTCAAAAGTTAAGTCTAACTGCAGAGCCGAAAAACAAAAAGTAAATAAGCTAAAATGGTCTCTTCCTTTCAGTTAAATTAAATGAACTTTTTGCAGCCAATTATTTCTAAACTCTAAAGTTCCTTATTTTTGAGCAGTCCATTAATTCTTTGATCATCATCACTACATACAATACTGACTTCACAACTGCTAAGCTATTAGTGATATCAGATTATTGATGAACCTAATAGCTAGATTTATAGGGTAAATGAGCTGTGCAATCTGTAGCTGGAAAACAAATTCCTGACATATGCAGTAAAGCAAACTCAGCCGCTTTCACAATTGAACAAAGAGTATTATCAACCAACATAAGAAATTCTGAAGAATATTGAGGGATTAAAGAACGTAATTAATCGTAGCGTGTCATACCAAAGAGAAGAGTGATTAATGCCAAGGCCATTAGGGGTGAGTATCATTCCTTTGAACCTAGCCAGATATTCCTGCACTCACAATAGTCACGGATGAATTAGTCATAAATAATTCAATCTCTTTCAGGTTTTAATAAACAAATGAACTATAATAACCTGTACAAATGATTCTTACCCGCAGAGTGTATTTATCAATCTCGATATTTCCACTTAAATCATACTCAAGCCGCCTAGTAGGATCGCTCAACACTGGAGATGATAGCAGAGGAACAAAGGATAAGCAGCAAATGAGAAAATCAGCTGAAAGTCTACAAAACAAACAAAAGCAATGACAGCACACCTAATGGACACCAAAAAACTCCATGTACTACGGTAGAAATATTATATCACAACATTCATGAGTACAAAACAGAAAATAGTTGACATATTACTATACAAAAGCAGATTGTACCAATGAACTATTTGCGGTGAACACAGGTAGCCATTTGTGTTACAACTTACAAGAGTTTTAGACGACCATAACCCACAATTATCATCATGGAAAAGAAGGAATACATTCTTTCTTGAATGTAGTAAGAAATATGATATATAGCACGATGAAAAAACAGACAGTAAGATTTTGCTTGCTAGGGGAACTGTGGAACTATGTGGTGGCTGGTCTCAGGTATGCAAAGGGGGATTCGATTCAAATGGTTTATTCTAAACTCAGGGTTCAAGCTCCTCCAGTTCCTTGGAAGAGAGTCATTTGCCATTACTCTGCCACCCCAAGAAGTCTTTTCATCACTTGGCTTGCTGTGCAGGGCAGGCAAACTAACAAATAAACATAGAGGGCCCTTGATGCCTTCACAAATGGAAGATGACGAAAGGGGCTCTAAGCCCGGAGTAGGATCCTGTCGATCGATGGCCTCAATACGTGAAGCCCGAACCCCCACCTTTAACTACTAGCTACCAACGCCGTTTGAATTCTTAGTTGAGTAAGTTACAGATTAAAGAATTTGCTACAAGCACACTCGGATCTCCTCCTCTCTCTGCGCTCTGTCACTCAGTCGCTTGTTCACTTACGCCAATCTTCTACTTTGGTAGTTTGTTCCTAGATCGTCCTTGCTTGGACCCAACCTCTTTTATGACTATTACTTGATATGTGAGATGCCTTAACCTCTATCTTTTTCTACACGGAACTGGCAATAGATTCTCAATGGAGGCTATCCCGAGATGCTCCTGTTATCAGATATCTACTAGCGAGCCTATTTCACACTCTCCCACACAGAGAGGTTCACAATGAAAAGCAGCGGCAACAAAATGAGATAGCAACAATTGAAAATATTTCGCAACTTCCATTAGCCAACTTCATGACAAATTATATTAAAACAAATGAAGACTAAACAAAATTTGGCAGCGGCAACAAAATGAGATAGCAACAATTGTAAATATTTCGCAACTTCTGTTAGCCAACTTAAAAAACAAATGAAAAACCCGAGAAGGGTTCAATTTAAGTAATTGGCACGAAGCTTACCTCTATAAGCTTCATTAATTTCTTGAAATTTCCCTGTAATAGCACTATCACCCTTATGCTTATCAGGATGCCATTTCTGTGAAACCAAAGGTTGAAACGATACGAGCATTATTAAACAGTAATAGTTCATTATGAAATTTGGATCAGTGTAATTCCTATAATCTGTTATCAAAGTATATGCATACTCACCAAAGCGAGTCTGCGATAATTTAACCGTATATCCTCGTCTGTTGCATCGTAACCGAGTTCCAAAATCTTGTAATAATCCTAAGACATATTCAATTCCAATTAACATCTCACAGCAAATTGTGTAAACTAAAATGAGCTTAAATTTCAGGTTTCCAAGGATAATTAGCACAATTTAAACATATGATAGTGAAACTCATGCCCTAATCAACATAACAATCAATAGAAAATTGGATTCAAATCAAAAAGTGAAGATAATTTTCAATCTAACAACCCCAACAAAAACAAATACAATCTCAATTGCATAAAAATTCAAAGAATTCCAAACAAAAATTAATTCATTTCATTAACTACCAAATCAAACAAGCTACATAAACAAAACTAGGGTATATTACACGGGAAAATTTGGGAATTTCATGTAAATTACTGCAAAATTGAACAATTAGCTTAAAAAAACAATTAATTAAACAAAAAAATTATAAAAATAAAAATGAAAGCGTTTAATTGATACCTGAGAAGTGGGATTGTTGGCAGTATGATCATTGTGTTCCATCTGAATTAAACAAGTCGAAAAATTCTAAATCTAGTAAATCAATTATCTTAGAATACTTCATTTGAGATTTTCAGTACAATAAAGAATCTATCTTTTTAACCCCAATTGGAATAATAATACCCCAAAAAATTTAATTGAAAAAAAAAGGAATTTTAGATTGAAAATTTGATGATGATGGTAATAATTAGGTTAAAGTTTTGATTTTGAAAGTGTGAGGAAGATGAAGAAATGCAGAGTTTGTCATGGGTGATGAAGTTGTGTTGTTCTGTGTTTTGCAAATTGGAGGAGGTGGTGCTTCATTATCTTTTGTGCACGTGAGGTGTGCGTTGCTTCAAAGCTGAGAGGGACAGGGTGAGGGAAGGGGCGGATTGCCGCAAAACTATTTGAATATCTGAAAATTTATCGGTTTAGGATAAACATATTCGAGTAACAAGTACGGATATTAGAATTATTTTTGAAATGTTTAGGGTACATTGGTACATATGTACCTAATAGCTAATTCTAAATCATTTATCGAAATTGGAAATATTGGTAATTATATGTAAGATGATAAAACAATTAGTTTTGAATTTTATTTTTTTTTTGAAACTTATCCGGTATTTGGTATTTGAATCAAATACCAAATACCTGAATATTGTTTTATTGGACACGGAAGTCGATTTAGGTATTTTTGTATAAGACAATACCAAAATTGGTTTCGATATTCAATTAGTCAATTGCCAATATCTCATATGGATAATTGGATATAAATATCACACCGCAACACTAAATAGTGTCCAACTTTCATTTTCCAAGCAAAACCAGAAAATTTAAAAGAAGAAACAAAAAGCACATCTCTTTGTTCAAACACATTTTTTCAGGAATTACGTTGCGCTGGGGAGTTTATTAATGAGTAACAAGCTAAAAACAATAGACCATTGATCAAAGTCTGTCCACGAGAAAAGCATCCACAACAAACCCTAAATGAGAAGATAGACAAAATTTAAGGTTGATAACAATATGGTTCAGTATGAATGTATGATTGATGACAGCAAAATCAATAATTGCAGTCCCACCAAAGCTTACTTACAAACAATAAATCATCAACTGTAGCTCTAACTCAATATCTGATAAGAGTATGTGAAGGGTTGATATCAATATAGCTCAACTTCACTTTGTGGCTTCGTTTGCATCAGACTCAACAGGCACTGGAGCGGTTTTATTTCCACCTCGCAGGCGAGTTGATACATTGTCAATTGCTGCATTCAGTTGGCTCAATTTGGTGTTGAGGGTTTGTCTAGTCTTCTGCATTTGTTGAAACATAGAAGAGATTATTCAAGTTTTGTCAAGGCAAATGAAAAAATTAATTCAACTGATATTTACTATTCGTAATATATAGGGTGAGCATTACCTCCAGGCCATCATCCTCATCATAATATATTGGTCGTCTAGCCTTTCGAAATCCATGTTCATCTTCATTCAGCAGTGATCTTCTGATCTAATAGCACAGAAAGGCAGAAAAGCAAAAAACCATGATTACTTGATTTCTTCTTCTAAACCAGGCAACATTAGAACAGTACTAATAATAATCACTTTTAGGCAACTGCTTATTGAGGTGCACAGCTGCAAGTCTGCAAACACTTTTTGAGTCTTTGGTAAAATGACCAGCAAAAAGCATACTGAAAGGCAAGACAGGTATCTAATATATGAATCCTCAAACCAATCTCCTAAGGTTTATCCATAAAACCATTGCAAAAATCACAATTAGAGGTACCAAGAAGCGAAATATATTGATATTTTTCTTTCAAAATGTTTCAAATGATGGAGAAGATGGTTTTATAATGCACACGCGAGATTCTTACTTGCTATCTTGAAGAGTTAAAAAAGTTTGTACTCTCTTCATTCTATCATAATGTCACTCTAGTTTCTCAATTAAAGGATGTAACACAAAGACCTTGGTCAAGTTACTAATTTATTCTTTTCATTACACTTTTGTGTGATAAAGTGTAATAATCTTAAATACTTCGAATAAACTTAAAGGAACTGAGTAACTGGCATTTACAAGCATCTAACAATACTTACAGTACTCAGCTAACACAATCAACAATTTGCAACAATATACAAGTAACTCAAAGAAAAATGCGTTAGTGGGATGAATTAAACCTTAAGGGGAAAGCCAAATCACCTGAGGAGCAAAAATATAAGCTAAAGTTCCGCAGACTGCACCACCAAGAAGAAAGCCAGCAACAAAATCACCACCACCTCTACCTTTGTCACCATCGCTGCGGATAATAGTGTAAACAGTGCAAGTAAGCAGAATAAAAACCCTTTAATCTCAAAGGAAATCAATAAGCTATCTATAAGACTACCCATATATACCTATACGAGTATAAGCATATAGAGAATTAATAACTCAGACACAGCTCTTTACAAGACACTCGATCAAAACACCTAAAATCCTCTGTTTCGAAGGTAGAAGACCCAATTTTAATTTGTACATTGTCAAATTTGGCCATTATTCATCAATAAAACTATAAGATTTCAAACGAAAAAACACTGGATCAAAAATTCACAACTGGAACTTTTTTTCGTGCTCTGTGTGTGTGTGTGTGTTGGGGGTGTGGGGTGGGGGTGCAAAGTTATAACCCCACCATTTCGAATTAAGGGAAAAGACTAGTTGCATTGCATTGTCCATATGGACTATGATTTCTCCACGACTATATCTATTACAAAGGGCATAGGAACCATCTTTCAAAGAGTACGTGCATTATGAGTGCAAGGTTCATTAGGCTATTGAGATACTCACATTCTGACTCTAAATTTTTCCTCATTTCAACATTTTTATAAGGTGAGATGAGACACAATAACAGGCAAAGATAAAAATGCCAAGAATAAAACCTGTACTGAGCACGAACAGCAAACTTCTGGTGAACTTTTGATTGCTTCGATTTCTTTGGCATTGCAGTTATTGCCAAGTTTCCCAAAGAGCTGCATTTTGAATATGGTAACTCAGATGTCCTCAGGTTACATCCACCTAATGAGCAAAACCAAGAACTTGTGAAGACAAGATAGGAAATAAATGAGCAACACATCACAACCATGATCAATACCTCTTCCAAGAAAAGTGGATTTCCTAATCTTTGGATCGTAAAAGGTGGGAAACCGTTTTCCCATGGATATAATAATATAGGTTACCTAAAGGTGGAAAACATTTTCATCTAAAAGGGGAAGATACATCCGCGTCTCTCTCCCAATTTGCAAGGAACCAAACAAATGAAAACTAATTTACAATTACAATTTTCGCTAGCAAATGTTTCCCATCCAATATCTCTACTACACACGCACGATCATGATCCCTCTCATTATTCTTTTCCTCGTCTACGATAGAGAATAACAATTTTAACAAGCATGGTAGTATCGGCCTCACAAGATTAACACCTAATTTGCGAACCAAAGCAACACTTAACATAGACATCCAGCAAGCGCCAACACATTGTATCCAACTCGCAAACATTGTTTTTCGGGAAAATTGGGAATCGCACTACGCGGCCAAAAACATCTACAATGATATGATAGTGGTAACACCAAATATGAATTGGGAATTTTCAACTAGTTTGGAAACATCACACATAGTATTCATAAAATGAAAAGCTAAATCAACGATTAAACATCATTAACCTAGAAATTAACAAGAATAATGACAATTTTAAGAACAGAAATTTAGAAAACAAAGGGTACTACACAATTAATTGATAAACCCATCTCAGAAACAACGCAGATTTACATATTTGAAAAAACCCAGATTATAATCGGATCCAAATTAGGGTTTTGTGTCGAAAACAATGCTGGGTATCTTAATCAACGAATTACGGTAAAAAAAAATAACAAGAAAAGAAATCAATCAATTTTAGTGCAAATCGAAAAGTTCAAAGCTAAGAAACCTAAAAAAATGACAAAAATAGAGAAGAGAGAGAAAGTGAGATTGATACCGGAAATGGCAGGAGAAGAAAGTGAAATCGCCATAGTTTAGTTAAGCGAAGAAACCAAAGTTGAAGATGATATTAATACAAGTTCACAGGTAAGTGTTAGCCGTTAGGTGCCTTACAGTACACATAATATAAATCACTATCATATATATATATATAAAAATTACATGACATTTTCGTAAATAACTAGAAAATTTTATTACCACACCACTCCTTAAAGTGTATATAAAAAGACGATATTACCCTTGAACTTCTAACATATTACCAAAAATGTCATTGTGATATGCAATTTTGCATATCACACTGATTTATTGCTCAGCCATTTACTAACTATTTATTCTGGGTCATCACAGCCCAGTCGCTCTGGATTGGTTTCGACATTAAAAAACATGTTATCATTCCTTTTTTTTGAAATATTTCGAAAAAATATAACAGTTGTTTTTTCGCTCTTCCGAGGCATTGTTATCTACTCAGTGTTCTTATTTTGATCATACGTTTACCCCATAAAATTTTAGAGAATATTGTTACGGTACCCTAAAAATTTGAAAAAATTGTGAATCATAGTCGTTTTTGGCTTCATGGGACTATTCTATATTTCTATGCTCCATCTTATTTTCATTCTATTTTTTCTACTACGTGTTCAGTAAAACTTCCCAAAATCAGTTTTGACATGGAAAAACTTGCTATCTATCATCCATTTTTCCTAGATATTTCAGAAAAATAGAACAATAGCTTTTTCGCTCTCTTGTTTTTTTCATGGGCTAACACATTTTATAAGTAGATGCTTTTTGCATGTTGGTGTATTTTTACCCTTTTAGATGATTTTAACCTTAAACTTATCCTTAAGAATTAATTTAACCCCACAAAGTCTAGATAGAGTAGTTTTGGGGGTCAGATTCTATTTTTAATATTCTAGCAATATAGGCTACAATTTAACAATAATATTATTTAAAATATACTTTGGATTTATGTATTGAATGCTACAAGGTAGATTCACATTTTATCTACCTTGATTAACATGTGACCATTCCTCCTAATCTCACATCTTTTTTTAACAATTACATGTCCATCCATTACTCACTCTTCGATCAATTGTAAGTTACTATACAAGTATCAATGTTTTATCATATAAGCCACCTTAAGACTTTGATCTTTTAATCTATGAAATTTTATATAATGAGAATTATTCATTATCAACAATTGAAAATCCGAGCTTATGTAGTATAAAGAATTTGGTAAACTTAAGTAGAACAACAATAAGGAAAGCTTGGAATGAATAGAAATGTATCACGATGCATGGAGGACCAATCCTTCTTGGTTGAGTTGAATGTCATAATTCATATATATATATATCACTTGTAAATTTCACCATTCAAAGATTGAGTAAGAATACAGATTCGGCTTTTCAAGCTCAAGGAGTAACAAGTTTCCAGCATGAATTTGCCCAGAAAAACATTGACAGCAGTTAAGCAGCAACCTGCAACATTCTGCATCTTAAGCTGAGCCAAACAAGCTTGCCCCCATCATTGCTTAGTTTGTTCACGCTATAGAGAGGAGGGAGGGAGGATTGGGAGGGGCATGTATTAGAACTTAACAAAGTAGTCCCAGACACATTCAATTAGCTAATTGAAGCAACATAACCTTCGCCATCCAAACCAAGTCCAACTGTACAAGCAAAGCTCAGGCTTCACACTCCGACTGCACTACATGCCATAGATACTTAACGGATGACAACAAATAACAGTTCATCACTTTCCACGGGGTAATAATAATTAGCTGCAATAATTGCTAATTTCCCCAAACTTGGAAAAGCCACCAAAATCCTTTGTCAAACAATCTATGGCCTTACACACAGGCCAGCCATGATTAACACTGTAAATGCCATTAGCTACTCCTACTCGGAACAAGTGAAATATTTGACAAATTATTTTTTCTATTTTGCAAAGGAAAATGTTAAAATGAAGTACATTAGACCAAACTAGACAACAATATCTGGCACTCGTACATAGAACAGCAGTTTGGATCATTATGCACTTGTGGACTGACGGCTACTATTCTCTTTATATACAAAGAGCCGTGCCTATGCACCATCTGAAAGAGGTAAAAAAAAAGGGAAAAAAAAAGGAAAAGAGGTGGAAACTTTAGGGTTTGAGGGCAGGGTGAGATATCAACATATCCTATGGGGTTATGAACATATGGGATAAGGGTCTTCTCAAAAACCCGCAGAAAGGTCATACAGATGACCTATTAACTTACCATATGTGAAACAATTAATTTACACAAGGAAGCTGACCTGTCTACTTGCCTGAAGAGCCCCTGAAGAGCAGCAGTGAAGTATTCGCTTCATGCCTTGCAGGAATGGCCTGCTCCACAGCTGTCAAGGGCTTTTCAGACCTCACTGGGTTTTCCTGATCTGAAAATGGAAACGCAAGGGAAAGAGAAAGAGAAGCACTGGCATCTTCATCAACTTTCTTTGGTGATGCTATATCAGGAGGCCTATCAGGACCTTTTCTATCAACTATCCCAGCAAAGAAAGGCAACACTCCTTTTCTTGACTGTTTCTTTTCAACTCCCAAAGCAAGTTCCAAGTTTGGGGATCCATCAGGTAGTCGATCCTGATTTTGTAACAAAGATACTTTCCATGGTGACGGGCGATCTTCTGACAGGACACTTTGAGCAGCATGTGGATCCACAAGAAAGAAGCATCTCTCAGCTGATCCTGAATTCACAGAAGTTAAAGTTTCATCAACAGCTTCATTAGCTGTATCCTCAAAACGCGAGCTAGTGCTCACATCATGCATTTGGGCTGCAGAAGTGTCACCGAGAGAATTTAGGAATATACGTCGTTCACACCCATTAAAACTGTCACCCCCTTTTGTTCTTTTGCCAGTGCATGATTGGTCACCATCTTTGGATGCATCTTTATTATCTCCCAAAGGCCTCTTCTGGCGTGGGATCACAGAAGCAGCTTCTGGTGTAGGCTTATCTAAATCCCTGGCTGAAGGTCTCTTGGGAGAGCATGGCAAGCAGTGAAGGTCCTCCAAGCTATCATCAGCAGAAACATTTATATCCACATACCCTTCTCGCTTCAAGCTTCCTTCCCATTTCAACTTATCTCCATATTTCTTACATGTGGAATCCTTCTTTACCTCCTCTTGATCCACCAAAATCTCAGATTTCACCTGGCTTTCATTCTTCTGTGCACAAACCACACTTTGACCTTGGTTAAAGCTATTTGCAGCATTTTCATCAACACTGTTCACACTTTGACCTTGGTTAAAGCTATTTGCGGCATTTTCATCAACATTGTTCACAGTACATAGGACTTGCTTCCCTGAAGCTACAACAGAACAACCCTCTTGCTTCACTGCAGGCTTCTCAGACGAATGAGAAGAATCATCTTGTTTCTCCAACATAGGGGCTGACAATGATTTCTTGGTTTTATGTATATTATTATCGCTATCAACTTTCTGTGTTGAGTGTTGATTCTGTACAACTACATTAGGGTCAAGCTGACTATGATCTACCTACATAAAGAGGGGGAAAAGTCAGAACATTCTCAAAATATTAATGAATGATAAACAGGGCAAATACACAGACCACATATGGCTCAAACAAAATTCGATACTCTCAGCTACATGAATACATTAACCACTTAGTCAAAGAAAAATGAAGTTCAAAAATAAAGGTGATGCAAGAGAGGAAAATAAACAATTCAGAGATTATCTAATTAAGACAGTAGGTTTCAAATTGAACCAAAAACTAATAAAGGACAGTCATTTTGAAAAAAACCAATATATAAGTAGGTCAGTCACCACTGAAAAAAGCAAACGGCAAAATAGCGAAGTCATCTTGATGTAGCTTAAGATAGGTGCAGAAAAAGACGGTGTGCAGGCTAAACTCCAGTGAATCACTAGCTTAGGGAAAAAATTAACAAATATGGTGTCGAGGTCATCAGGCGTAGGATGAACTGAAGCAGTCTGCAGTAACCTACAATTGTATTACAAAGTAAAGAAAAAGAGAATATGAACTTTAAAAATCATTGTCAAACTCAATAAATTCATCTCAACCATCAACTCAAAATAGTCTGATTAATCATGCTATATGCTTAATCCGAGGTAATTACCAAAATGTAAATCTTCTATCAGTAAGAATTATTAGAACAATATGACTCTCTAAGTTTGGTTTACATTTCTTTATTCAAATAGCAATAGCATCATGGGGGAAAAATTCATCAAAAACTTGGATTATTCAAGTGAATTTTACAATCTAAAGTACTCTTACAAATAGAGTTACACAAGCCTTGTTCTTTTGCACTAATTTGAGTTGAGCCAAAATGAAATGAAATTGTACCGGAATAAATACCATTGCTAAATCAGAAGTCGCCAAACTGAAATTCAATTCACTGAAATGAACTGAAAATAAGTGTAAAAGAACAGAGCCATAAAAGACCAAAGGTTCACCAATAATAAATGAGAAACATTGTGGCAAACAAAATCACCCCAATTCTTCATTATCATCCCAACGCTAAAAGTGTTGTCAGCCCTCTACCTTAGAAATATAGCCTGAACCCGACAACTTTCAATGGGCACCTCAAATTTGAACAGCAAACTGATAGATGATTTGTTTATACAGAAAGGAAAGTTATCAGAAGTGACATGCAATATCAAATAAAACAGCTTGAAGCGTGCGTCAGTGAGAAGTATTTCCACAAAAGGAGACACATTCCAAACTAAATATTACATCCACACCCACGCTCAAAGAAATGGCATGTCAGATGAAAAAATTTGGGAATTTTGGTACAGTACTAAATCTATAAATTTAGGGTAATAGTGAAATAGGAAAAAAGTATAAAAATCAATGAATTTCATTAAATGCTTGGCGTTTGTACCATTTTGCAAGCATTAAGGGCATTTTAGATATAAATAGTAATCTCGTACCTATGGGATTTCTCAAACCACATGGTATTTTGGCTATTTGACAAAACTTCAAGGATAACTGAAGAAAAATACCTATTTGAATATTATATTCAAGCAGTGGCCAAAAAGTAATAACAACAGCCACAAATTAATAACACCAAAGTCGCCTCTACCAACATAAGAATAACTTTAAAAAATGCCCATCACACGAACACCGCTACCTGATACAAAAACTACTATGCACTTGAACTATCATGCATAGCTTCATCCACAAAGTCAAGCAAAAAACTAGTGCTGAGTATACCACCTGGCTTGAATTATACAACAGAGAACCATAAAACCTTGATGAGAACAAAGCTTCAGCCTAATAGATTCACTGTCCAGTGGTTAGTTTGCCATCACAAACAGTACCACACTGCCAAAAGAACCATTTCATACCCATAAGCAACCCAACCCTCGTTTAACTTGCTTCAAGCTCATATGAAACAGAAATCCAAAATAAAAACCCAAAGAAAAACCCAGTTACCAACAATATTCCACTTAATATGAGTGCAGTCAAATTTTAAATGCAATGGCTGACTCCACATTCCACAATGCAGCAACCTTGAACAAAGTAATTCAAACAACAAACCCTATACGAGAAAAAGTTCCTGGACAGAAAAACCTTCAAAGATATTCTAAAGACGTACAAAAACGAGATTTCCATACCCAATTACTAATTACTCACTACACACTAAAGCTTAACCAAAAACTAAATTTCTTTTGCCCATTTGATTCTTGAATTTGACGAGAGCCAATAAACGCTGACATTCTTGGAATCAAATATCAATTCTACTTAATCCAAGGTTACTATGAGACCAAGTAGAAGAGTCAGGATGAAATCACAGCCTGTAACAAGCACTTCAGAGCACCTCCTGCTTCCATTCAAGATGATCATGCTTAAGGGCACAAGGGAGACAAAAACGAAAGCATAGGGCAGAAATATTAAAGAATGACAGGAAGAAAGAAGAGCCAACATCTTCAACGAGATGAAGCACAACCTCTAAAAAGAAGTTTAAATTAAGACTAATACAGCCAACTAAATCTTACTGAGCTTTGCTGGTAGTCCAAGCACCAAGCATCAACAAATTACTTGCATTAAGATATGAACTAGAAACTTACTCATAAATTCAATTGTACTTTGGACTAATCAGTAAGACATGGCCCTATGTGAGAAAATCTAAATAGACCGTGCCTTTTAAGCTAAGTTAAAATAACCATATAAATCATATAGAAACAGTCAGGAGGGAAGGAGAAAAGATCAAGGATTCAAACATTACCAGAGTAGCGGCCCCTAATTCTGAGCATGCTTCTGCACCTAAAACTGGGGAATTGCTTTCGGGAGCTTTCTCCAGGTTCCCTTGGCTGGTTGGAGAATTACAAATCCTACCTACACTACATCCTTGATCATAGTAGTCTCCATTAGACAAAGATCCAGACTTTTGAAGAGCCGATCCTTCTGTAAAAGGAGTCTCACATCTCGATACAACAGTATCAGTGCCTGATGCAGAAAGGTTTTCTGTTGCAGCTTCAGTAACATCTTTGACCCTAGGGACCATATTAGAAATAGAAACAGGGATTTCAGGCCTATCCAGAGAAGCATGTCTTTCTTCAGGACAACGAGCCCTCCTTCCTCGAAATACCCCCCACATAAAAAACAAAGTATTCCAACCTGCGAATGTTTAACATTAACAGATAATTCCATATTAACTATAAGGGGATACCCCAAAAATAGAGAGAGAGAGAGAGAGAAGGTACACTTCTACAAGAAATTAAGAAAATCACAGCTATGAGAGAGGCTAACAGCTAAATAATTATTTCTTTCAGCATCACACACACCAGTACACCACAATAACCAAACATTAACAAATAACAAATTGGAGCAGGTGGACAGGTGGTAGATGGACTGGCAGAATATTTTAGAAAGAAAATGAATTTGCACTGCAGTACTTCATCTAACAAAATAATCAAACCATCCACATGAGAGAGAGAGAGAGAGAGAGCGGGACTTGGTCACAGAATTATAGAAAGTAACATACAGCCAAGAACATGGAGAAACCAATGAGAAAGATTTATTCTAACTCATTCTGCCATAAAAAAAAAAAAAAAAAAAAAAAAAAAGAAA
>PYUH01000052.1:1704334-1728130 GCA_016808085.1 Suaeda aralocaspica
AAAAAAAAAAAAAAAAAAGAACAAAAGGCATGCATTCACATAACAATACAACACATCATATCCAAGTAAAATAGTTGCAGTAGAAAACAATCAAATGGGAACAGACACAAGTTGAAAAGCTGTGTTAATTTAACACTGTACCCCTGCTTGTGCAGGAGCCTTAGAAGACGGCACTGGACTAATGATATGTTATGCTAGTAGAGGGTGTCAATGTAGTCCACTTTTAAGGTTTATTGCCACCAAACAAATAAGTTTGTACCACCCAAAAAAAAAAAACCAGCAAATATCAAAAAAAGCATATTTGTCATACTTACGCTGTGATTTATGAGAAAGATGATTAGATGGGAATACAAGAAGTTCAAATCCATTAACATTTCCTCTGAAAGCTAAGTCATGCTTCATCATATACTCCAGCAAAATCTTGTAACTTCTCATATAACTATGACACAAACAACACACATGTTAAAAAGAAAATCAAAGTATTTACATAAATTAGCACCACAGCATTTAACTGTTCAGACAAAGAAATTATACTCAAAACCCAAACCTATCAAGATCTTTGGCAAAAAAATATAAGGCAATGTTATCCTCCTGAGCACCCACTTCCTTGAACTGAAAAGGCCATGCACAGGGTCGAGATACTTCACTTAAAACAATTTTTGACGGAAGCTTCTTCACGACTTCAAGCACTTTGCCAGAAGCAAAACTTGACAAATGTGCTTGGAATCCACCACAAATATCTGGAAGTTTCCCATTTCTATGTATCTCAAAACCTCCTCTGCAAGGACAAAAAAACTTCTCTTCAAAAAAAATTTAAGATAGAAAAAACAGATTATTATCTACCAAACTAAAATATAGGGCAAGGGAAAAAAGATCATACTGCCAGACAGCCTCTAGTTCAGGAATGACCGACACCGAAGGAATTGAGTCTTCTTCAGAATTTACTACAAAATTAGCAGGGTATACTTTGAACTGCTTTGCACTACTATTGGATGTATGTTTGCTAGAGTTTGAAATATGGTTAGATATTCCTGCATCCCTCACATGAACAGCTTCCTCGGGTATAGAATCTATTGCTTGATTATCTCCTGGAAGGCTTCCTTGCGTAATTGACATTGATAATTCATTAGGCTTCTCAGGTATTTTATTCTTTTTAAACATGTGTTGCTTTTTTTGCATTGCGGCCTCAATTGCAGCTTTCAAATTATTTTCTTCGCGTATCCCCTCTTTGACTCTCAAAATGGAAACATCAGAGGAAAGCCCTCGACGATTACCACCAACCAAAGCTCCATTAAAACCTTGTCTAGAGCGACCTACATTGTTCTCCAGTGATTTCTCACCCTGATTGTCATTCACATCCACTTTGATTCCATTGGCAACAAGTGATCCATCAGAGGCCCTAGAAGAATTTACACTTGGTCCATCTTTTGAGCCGATGGGCTTTGCTTCAGCAGAGCTACTTGTTCCAGCTCCCCTGCTACTTGTTGACGATATATTCTTAGCTTCGCCTACACAGTAACAGAAAACATCAGAATAACAAAGAGGATAACATGAAAACCAGAAGCAGCAAAAAAAACATATCAAAGTACCTATACTAGTCATGGCATCCAGAGACTGGTTAACCAACACCTGTTTTGACAAAGAAGTCAATTTTCCATCAGATTGGGCATTCTTGTAATCACGACTATTGTTTACGGATAGAGTTGAGATGCTATCAGCTCGAGGAAGACGCTTGGTAGAATTAGCTGATGGTTGAACAGGAATAGAGTCCAATTTAATTGTGTTCTTTCTTTCAAATGAACTACGTTCTCTTGCTTGTTTATGACCTTTCAATTCCTGAACAGGAGCACACTTTGGGGAGAGCATTTTAACTTTTGGTTCACCAACGATTGAACGACCTAATCCTTTAAAAGACGTAGATTTACCAATCAACTTTCCAAGCCCATCACTTGCATCAACACTTTGCTTTTGCTTTTGCACAGCTTCTTCTGAAACCTTGACATTTCCCTTCGAACCAGAAGAACCAAAAGAATTTGATTTTAAATAATTGCCTGCAAGAGCAGCTGAACAAAGTTACACATCCTCCTAAATGAAGCTGTCACAAAACAAGGGTGGATCTTGGCGATGGCCTATAGGAACCTGTGAAGTCATGATCAAATTATCTTCATAAACAAGAGGAAGGATGATCAATTCTCACCCCCACCCCCAAAAAAGAAAAAAGAATAAATAAATATAGATAGATAGATAGATAGATAGATAGATAGATAGATAGATAGATAGATAGATAGATAGATAGATAGATAGATAGAATTTCCCAAAGATACATCTCTGCTTATGATCAACAAGTCATTTCATGCAAGCTGTCCATGAAAAGTTACCTTTCTGGTTGTGAAGTGGAATTTTGGTGGGAGAATGTGTATTTTCCGAAGAATCCCCAGCAGACTCCATGCCGGTCATACATTTATTGGTTTGCTTTACCTTTGTCTTATCCAAATTCTTAAATGAACCGTCCTTTGATAGCACAGGCACTTGACTTGGACTCAATGCAGTTGGCGAGCCACTATTTGACTCAAAGACCTGCTTTTTTGCTGTTGGACCAGCTTCGATGATATCTCCTGATCTTTTTGACGATAGCTGTTTACTTAAACTGACACTTTTCGCTTTACTTGGTTCACAAACAGATTCCTTCTTATCCAGCTTGAACGGGATTTCTGTGTTTACAGAGCTAGTCCTTCCAAGGGATTTACTTCTTTCAAAACCACCTACAAATTTCGAGTGCTCCTGCCTCCTTGCTTCCCGTTCTTCATTAGATTTGCATTCTTCACAAAGCCAGTCACCTTCTGGAACTTTATCAAGCATCTCACGCATACAGTACCTAATTTAGCAAAATGGACACAAAAGAAGATGTCATAAATACCACAATCATAAACTTCATCAAATTTGTAGCTGAACAAAAACAAAAAAATATATATTATCTTACGTGTGCTCTGCACCATCACTGCACCGACTACATACGGCGAGCAAATCTTCACGGCCAGCGTCACCACATATATCACACACTTTTACCTGTGGCACATTCCCATCCAAAACTCTTAAACAACCTATGCAAGAGATATTTAAAAACCCAAGCTCTAAAGAAATGTACAATAAACCATGGCAAAATTAAGGTACAATAAACCCAGAGTCCTAAACACCTTCTATTTGTACAATTGTACAGGCTACAAGCCAGCTCCAACAAACAAGATGAACACTCTTAACCTCCTTACTCCCTCCAAGCTGATGGCTTTGATGATTATGGTATGCATATTCAGGGGAAAAAAAAGAGCAATACTAGACAGAAGTCTGGATGAATCTTAAGCCTATCGATCCGTCCAATAGAGTGAGACATGCTACCTTCCACACATCAAGTGTCTTTACTTTCGTGCAAACATATTTCAATCACTTATTCCTATGATTCTTTATGGCCACAGATCCTAGAAATGACTCATACACACAGCGATCAGTCCTGATTCCTGAAGTGATCAAAAAAGTCTTTGAGATCCAGCCGGACTAGCCCTCTTTTAAATCAAAAAGTGAGCAAAAAGGTATAGCCTATTAAAGCACATGATTTGTCCAAATATGAATATTAGATAAATGGCCAGAAGTCCAAAATTAAAAGGAACCTTGAAGGACTCTAAAAATCTACAATGCAGGAGGGAAAATGCAGTGCCCGTGAATTGCAAACACAGCCTATACTTCCCAACTCAACTTCTACAAATATCACTCTGCCTGATCCACAAGGTGTGTGAGAGAGAGAGAGCACTATTGTTGCCCTATCACATTTTTCTCAATGTGAGAACCAATTCATAAGACCAGCCACCAATGAAGTGCACAAAAAAGCTAAAAAATCAAAAAAAAAAATGGAAATAATTCATGTTTAGTTTGTTTGGAGTAGAAAATTTTTTCTTCAGATATTGAGCCTTTCAACTAGGACTGTTATGTACCAAAAAAAAAAAAACTATATTGTAAGCCAATAAACTAAAAGTCATGACTCACATGTAATCGGGCTAGAAAAAAATAATTTACAACAACGTAATTCCTAAACTTAACAACTGGAAAAGGTGTTGCAAAACAAAAGTTTTAGGCATTGGACTTTATTTCAAGTAAAGCCACAATACCACACTTACCATTTTCCAATAGCTTCCAAAAAGGCAAAATAAGGAATTCGACATGGTAACACAGTTTCAATTTTCTTGACAGAAAAACGCAAGAAATGGACAACAAATAATAAAATGAAGAAACAAACAGTTGTCAATCAGGAGATGTAACACAGACAGCTCAAGCAGGAAAAAAAAAATAACTGCACCAAACGACAATCTCAAATCAAAAATATTACTCACATCTTCCTCAACCTCAGATTCATCAGCATCATCATCCAGAGATGTTTGCAATGAAGGTTCGCACTTTTCATCAGACTCCATTACTTCAGTTGACTGCATGAGCTTCTCGGTCTGGCCATGAAAATTGTCCTTGGGCGACACCGAGGACCTGTGAACAGCAGTATCTACTAATTGACTGTGCTTCCTAGAATCAACGTGAGCATCTTCCATACCATAAACTAAATGTGGACTTCCGCAATTAGTCCTCAAATCAACAGCCTCTACTCCTTGACCGAAGCTATTTGCTAGACTGGCTTCACATGACCCACTTCTATCATCTTTGTTCGTGCCAGAGCAAAAACCCTCTTTCGCCTCATCAACTCTTCTGTTAATGGAATTGCCATCATTGTTCTGCACTGAACCCTTCTTCTGGTCTTTCCTTAACTCTGATGATAACACATTAGAGCTAGAGTCCTCGTTGGCATCAATTTCCTGACAGAAATCAGCAGTGTGACTGTCATTCTTCAACACCATGATAACTGTTTAAAAAGCACACAAGGTGTAAAAAGTACTAAATATGGCAATGCCCTAAGAACTTGCTTTTAATAAATCTCTCTGCCTATATACACCCCCCTTTATAACTTGGGCAGGAAATATTTCCTAAAAAGGAAGAGGACAGAAAGAAAAATTCAGTTGAAACTAAATCAAATACACGCAGCCCTAAAATATCAACAAATTTCAGTGTAAGAAAATATGGTGTGTTACATGCAAGCATATCGAGATCAAAGCTGAAGGACGGTAAAGAGGACTTCCACATGGAAACAGAAGATTACAATCTCGTGAAGTTGAGTTAAAACACATAATCTCCGCTAGTTTCTCCAAACTCTAAAGTTATACGTGGCCAATCTACTGTTTCCCTTTTTCCAAGACTGCCAAAGCCAGCAACACCAACAAATAACAAAGGCGGCTAGCCGACACATACTTATGACTGATTACAGTGCTAAGGGTAACATCACCATCCACCCTTCCCCCATACACAATAACTTAATGACCAGTACAAAGTGAAACACTGAACCAACCAGATATAACTATGAAACAAAGCTGCATGAATAATGAGTCATGTAAAAAAGATTTTCAGCAGATTTGATAATGACATGCTCCAAATGATATGCATCAAAGGTCCAAGGAAGCACGGTAATTTAACAACTAGTATCAACCGATATACAATTTGTCACTGCGTTCATTTAGGCAATAACTATGACCATCATTAACCGGCACTAACATTTGAGAGCTTCCCCTCGGTATTCTCTAATCTAAAACGAAGCGTACAAAAATCTCAATCAAAATCAATCCAACATAACTAAATTAAGCAATCAATCACTGCCAATGTATCACAATAGTGCTAAATGTCACCATTCACCATATAATGACAATTGACAATACTAAACAGCCACACAGCAATCATAATGCATAATGATATTACACCATCTAACTAATATTCCGGGATTAATATCAAGCCACGGAAACCGCAGCAAAATCATAATATCAGAAACCCCTCCATCAATCCTATCCCCTCTAGGAACCACCACCTGTCACTAAAATTACGGCGCGACGATTCCAATGAACCGCTAATTCAATTCCAACCCATAATAAACTAATTAAGATAAAATGCATTAACAACAACATATAGAATTCCAAGCTCCATTAAAAAACCAATAACAAATAAAATCAAAACCCTAATCAACAAAATTAATCAAAAATTAGGCAAATTAAATCCCAAATTAATCCACTATTCTCTACAATCGATCCATCAAACTAACAGATCAAAAAACCCGCAAATTAAACACAACAATTAACCAAAAAAACAAAACTTTCAAAATACCCACTTACAAAAATCGAAGAAAAACAACAAATTAAATTAAACAAAAAAACTAACCTCGAAAATATCAAAAGATCGCCCATAAAAAGAAAGAAAAGAAAAAAAAAATCAAAGAACAAAAACCACAGTATACAAGCAGCAATGTCACCGTTCAAAGGAGCAACAAAATAAGGGCGTGTTTGGTGATTGTTGTAAGTGATGTAGAATTATTCACCGACTATTTATTTTATTTATTAATTAATTAATTTAGAAAATACTCTAAAAAAGGAAAATTAAAAATTGATGTAATTATTTTTTTTCTCTCTCTTCTTCCAAAGTGAGGTTTGGGGGATTGAATTGAATTTTATGTCTTCAACATTCAGAAAAAGAGTAAAAAATTTTGGGGAGGGGGTTATATTGCGAAATTCAGCAAAATTTAGGGACTAAAGTGAAAATACTAACCTTGTTTAAGGGCTTGTGTTGTGTAAATTATGTGGAAGGGTGTTTTAAGACGGAAAATTTTCGTGAGTGTGGGTTTACACGTGTGAGGGAGAAGATTAGGGTTCAAATTTTATGTAGAGTGAGTCAAGGGTAGAGTATGACTAGAGGTTTAGGGGTATGTCTTTATAGGCCAATTGCATTAGAATATCAATAATATTCTCCCTATTTCGTATATATTACTTTAGCTAGTAAAAATTTGAAGAAAAAATGTACTTTCAAGACCTTTTAGTTGTTACAAATTGACTTTCGGCATTATTTGTATTGTACTTTTAACTCAATTTGATGTTTAATACTATTTCTGTAACCGATTAGTTGTAACAAAGGGTTAATATTTGTGAGTCGTAAAAAAATAGTTTGTTGCAACTAATTGTCTACGAAAGTAGTATGTAAGGAAAAACATAGTCTTATGAGATATTTGATTCGACTTAATGTATACTTTCTAAATATATAATTTTTATTATTTTTTATCAAACCAAATTCGATATATTAATGTTATAAGTTGCGTCTTATAAGATGTGAAAAGGTCAATGTAGCAATTTAAAAAATACGAGGTAGTACAATATTTTATTAAAAGTGTAATGCGTATTTTGTAGCATGACATCTTTTATATTGAAATAAAGAACACAAAATCTTACTTGATTGTTCAGTTGACATGTTTTTACATATCGTTAGTTAATTGGATATCATGTACGGAATAAGATACAAGTTAATTTCTATTTTTGGAAGAATACACCCAAAAAAAATTGTCGCTAACAACATGCGTACAAAACATGGTGTGGAGCACAACTACTCATCCCCCCTATATCATTTCCCTTTTGTTGCGTATAATACTGGATAATAAATTACCAAACATCAATAAAGCTCTTTTTGTATATTTGACTATATTTAGTAAGATTAAAAATTATACTACCTACATTTCAAATCTTACAACAATGTATATAATTGGGAATTATTTCTGAGATATAAAATATATAATTGTTACATCTAATTTGAAATAGAGGTAGTATAAAGTGTGTTATAAACAACATTATTATTTATTACTACGTATATCAATAACTAGAACGAAAGCCATAAATTTACTTTTACGTCATGTGTCTATACTAATAAAAAGCAATAACCACTATATCAAATCCCGTCATAATTTCACACGTTATAATTTCACAAAAATTTTCTCAACTAAGTGTTTCTAATTTTAGAAAAGGAAAATAAAAGAGAATTAGTTAGATATAAATGCTATATAGAAGATAATTAGTTAAGGGTAGGCATTTCCGCACTCCTTTTCCTCTCTCTCGGATGATATTGTTCATGTGAAAGGGAGTAGAGTGAGGAAATAGTTTGGAGAGTGCGGAAATCACCACTCATTAGTAAAGTAATACATCGTCATACTATTTGCATTCTCAAAATAAAATTATATTTTTTATTTGATAAATTATAATTCAACATTCAATCAAAAAGAGCATTGATTAACAATAGCTAGTAGATAATATACAAAAGAGAAATCAAATAGTAAATTAGTATAGTAATGCATTGACATGCTATTGCATCTATGATATCAATTAATGATTTGTTGTGTTAAAAAAAATTAATCAATTAATAACTAATTCCTAATTGTAGAAAACCCTTTCACCAAGCACTCAACCAGCCACAACCTCCACCACCCACCATGGAACAACTCAACCACTGCACCACCACTACAAGACCACCCCACCACTCACATACGACACACAGGAGAAGTAATAATACAAAAAATTAAAAACCAAAAATGAATATTTATTGGTACTATGGCTTTCGATCTCCATTCCAATCAAAATTTTATCTTTCCTACATTCAATCGATAAATATAGGTGTTGTTTGGTGAAGGTTTTTTTTCCTTTTTTCTAGGAAACTAGCATATCAGCCCGGACGTTGCCTCGGGTGTTACTTTTATTTACCCTTAATGTATACATTTGATTTTTAGACTAGCATGTGAATATTACATTATTTATAAAAATAAAACACTAAGGTCTCATTTACTAATGGGTAAAAAGAATATACGCAGTATAATATTATGTAGACATTTAAATCACCAATAAAGGTTAGTTGAAATGGTAAACGCATGAGTTTGATTTGTAAGAGGTTATGGGTTCAAGTGTAGCTCCAAGTGTTATTTGTTTTTGTTAGTGACATGGTATGCTTATGTGGCGTATATACTTGGAGAGTGCCTCTTGGCATCGCTCTTTTGATTAGGACATCCTTTAGTATATTATATAGATGAGTTTATGGTGTTGTGTTTAGTTGAAGGAAAATAGATAATTTGTAGGAACTTAAATTTCCAACGGTAAATAACTTCTCATGCTCAATGGGATATAACTCACCCACTACCCTCTTAGTGAATTCGTTTTCCCATGTTTTTTTTTTCCGGAAATTACCATCATGTCCTGGAATCATCAATTTGGTATAATCCTATAACTGACCTTTTCATATGGTACCACTACTTACACTTTCATTTTACATGATACCCATTATAGTATTTACTTGTTTTCTACTGTAATGTTTGCAATTCTAATTTGCATTTTTTCAAGTTTCGTGCCAAATAAATCGCCCAATTAAGGTGTTTTAAGAGAATATTTAGGCGGCTCTTAAAGGTCGAATACTCAAAATTGATGTTGAAATTGGCCCAAAGCAGTTTAAAATGTCACAACATAACATGCAAGAAAAATGGCTTAATGTACATGTTTTAATTTGTTTATGCACAAAAAAGAAATGTTTGATTATAGTTTTATTAGTCATGTTGATCTCAAACATTAACCGAAAAATATTTAATGAAACAAAAAGAATTTCAAATACCTTACATTAACAATTTAACATTTTATACCAACATTCTTGTTAAGAACAAAATCAATTTTAAGATGATACCAAATAGTTTTTGTAATCAGATTATCGTTTTATAGACTTTTATATATACATACTATTTACTAAACCGATTGCCACTTAATCAATTTCCCTTCCTAAAATTCCGTCTCAATGAAGTAATTTGCAAATTTTTTTGATATTTTTTAATAAATTATTTGCATTAGATTTTAGAAGTTCAGTGTGCACATGACACAACCAAATTTCACTCAAATTTTCATGTTATTTTAACTCGAACATGACCGGAGATTTGTGACATTTGTCCAATTTTGATTATGGTTTTTCGCTTTAACCCCAAAATCTATCTTTGAGAAATTTCCCATTTCCTAACGCTGTAACTTTGGAAGTAAAACACCAAATTGGGTAAATCGCAAATCGAAGACATAATAGAGCTTCAACACACTTGAACAACAAGTGACCGTCAAAATTAAACAATTACACTCACATTTTCACAAAATTTCATGAAATTCAACCCCAAAACTCAAACTTTAGATCAACAACAAACACCCCACCAAATCAAAAATTCTAAATCAAAAAGGGGTTTTTTCTTTTTTTCTTTTTTGAATTTTTGATCAAACCCACTAATTTAATTCCCCAAAATTGGAAAAAATGAGTTGGGGTTTAGCAATAATCGAAGGAATAGTAATTGTTGGTTCATTAATATTACTTGGGTGTGCAGGTTTATGGTTTTTAAACCGTAGATTATACAAAGAATATGAAGAAAAAAGGGTTCTTGTTCAAATAATTTTTAGTATTGTTTTTGCATTTTCTTGTAATCTTCTTCAACTTGTGCTATTTGAGATCATCCCTATTCTTTCAAAAGAGTATGAATTTTATTGGGTTTTTATTTAATTTTTGAATTTATTTGTTTATGATTGTATTTTTTGTGCTGTTTTTTGAGTTTAATTTAATATTGTTGTATTTTTTATTGTGTTTTTTTGGTGTTGTTTCAGAGCTAGATGGATGAACTGGAAGCTAGATTTATTTTGCTTGATTTTGTTGCTTGTGTTCATGTTGCCATATTATCATTGCTACTTAATGCTTTGTAATAATGGTAAATTTTGCTCTCCTATTTGTGTTATGTGTGAATTGTTATGATGTTGTTGATTTGAAATAGGTATTGATTGTGTTAATTGTTATGGGGTGATTGGTTTGTTTGATTAGGTATAAGGAAGGAGCGAGCGGCACTCGGGGCTATCTTGTTCTTGTTGGCTTTCTTGTATGCATTTTGGCGAATGGGCATCCATTTTCCTATGCCTTCTGGTTATGGTAAATTTGCTACATTTTGAATCTATTGTTATTTGTCTGGTACAGGAAATATGTTTATGCTTTCTCTAGGGTTTGTGCACTTGCTTGTGGATGAATGTTCTTATTACATGTTATTAGGATCCGTCACCTTTTCCTATATTGTTCTACCAATCTGCCAACATATACGTTTTGTTGGATTGTCATTTGCCAATACATAATCACTGTCATTGTCTTCTTCCTGTTTTGTGCATGATCGCATTGCTTTCTATATGGTAGTTGTACAATTTGTCGGAAGGGTTTGGATTAGTCAAGGTGTATGCAGACTTAGGTTGAACATAATACTTTATGATGTAGTCCATTATATTGTTATTATTTTAGTATTGACATAAACGCTGTTTCTGGTTTATCTTTGGTGAGTTCGTGTTAAAATCCCTACATTTCATCAATGGAGTGTGCAGTTGCTCTGTTAACTCATTCCTACATCCCATTGCTTACTATGTCCTCCATCCAAACTGGATGATAATGGCAACTAGCTACACAAAATAGATTGATCTTAAAATTCCTTTATTCTATTCTTGATAGAACTTCTCAGTAGACAACTCAAGCTGAAGGCAATGAGAACTATCCCTTTATCTTGAATTATTTGCATATGGTTGACGTTATTTTCTTTCATCGGAGGCAATGCAAATTTATTCAGTTTCTCACCAGGAGCTCCATCCTTGCAAAACAGAATATTTGTATATTTCTTTTTGTATGGATAGGGTGTTTACTTGTGGTTTGGCTCACATTACCATTGTCTTGAACTCTGCAATATTTCGTTGTATATTTTTGTCTTTGTATGTTTCTTTGGATTGAAAACACTCCCAGTGAGTGGTCATTCGGAGAAAGTGAAAAATGATGGTGGCATATTTCATCATTCTCCCCTTTTCAGATACACAGACTCTTAAACTGCATTACATCTCTCTTTTCACCCATTATCCTCTCATTGTCAGATTCATAATGAAACATTTGGCTTCTCATGTTCCTCAGGATTTTTTACCATGCCTCAGTTGGTTAGCAGAATCGGGGTCATTGGAGTGACTGTCATGGCTGTCTTATCTGGCTTTGGAGCTGTCAATCTACCTTATAGCTATTTGTCTCTCTTTATTAGGTATGTGAATCTTGTTGGTTTCCTATTTGAATTTAATATATATTGCGTGAGAGGGCCTTAGTTTACGGGGTTTATGAATGTTAGGGAGATTGAAGAATTTGAAATAAAAGCCTTGGAGAGGCAATTAATGCAATCAATTGAGACTTGCACTGCCAAAAAAAAGAAAATCATACTTTGTCAAATGGAGATGGAAAGGAGTCAAGTATCAGAAGAGGTTTGTTTGCCTTCTCATCTTTGGCTTTCTTGTTTTTATTTAATTGTTAAGTAGTTAATGTTGGTTCTCTATTTCTCAAGTGTGTGTGTGTGTGTGTGCGCGTGTGTGTGTTTGGGGAGGACCACGGGTAAATGGTTGATTCTATTGAAAGCTAACAGACTAGGATTTTTGGCTTGCATGATGGGTTATGTTCATCGTTAGAATTTTATGTCCATCACCAGAATGTTATGTTTGATGTTTGTTGCTGCTGCTCGTATGATCTATACCAGCAAGAGAAATTGGGAACGAGAACCATGTGCTCAATTTTTTTGATTTGGTTAAATGGTTGAAGTATTCTTTCCTCCTCCTAGATCTCTATCATACAGCTTCTTCCTTTAATTTGAAAATGTAAAACTGACATTCAGCAATGCGTGCTTTATCTGTTGGCTTTCTAAAAATTTTGAAGATTCTTTCAGAAAGGAAGTCAAATATAATTTTGCTTTAGGTTTGAAGAATTTTCTTCATGGTGCAAAGCTGACTGTAAGTATCTAGATGCAATAAAGTTAAATTGCTGAATGATATAGCTGTTAAAAGCAATTAATTTTTTATTTTTATTCTTTTACCCTTATTTCAAATACTTGGTTGCTCCTTTTAATATGCATGCTCACATATTTAATTGCTGAAAATGTTGTAGTTTATCTACTCCATGGCATGAAGAAAATCATCAAGATATCTTTCTCATATTTGAATATACTGTGTGCAATATTTTAGCTAATTTATTACTTATCCTAACTTGTTATTCTCATTCCTTAGAGAGGAGGATCTCTTGCTGCTGAATTTGAGAGTCTTGTCTTTGATCCAGTGATTAACAATAACTTGTACAAAAATAGTTGATAGATATGTTATATATTGATTATCCATCTTACTTGCAAGCCATTCTTGTAGAAGTTGAATGCTAGGTCTTTCTTGAAGAGAATTGTTGGGACAGTTGTGAGATCCGTACAAGAAGACCAAAGGGAACAAGGTAGGTGGTTTGTCAATTCTTTTTAGCTTGAGCTTATCATCTTTTGTTGGTTTAGCACATCTCAATTTTTTTTTTTTTTGGGTTGATGTACTGCAGCTAAAGGTTAATAAATTTTAGGGAAATCACTTATAATGTTTGAAGTTTAGTTATTTTTCCGGTGATCCGTAATTCTTGGTTTTAGCCTTCTTGAAGGAGTAATTTTTTAGCTAATACATTTTCGTTTTTCTGTTATTCATGCCTTTTCTTTTTCCGGGTGGGACAGGAGCACTGCTGGGTTTATATTGTGGTCTGTGAAAAGTTTGCCTTGGAAGTTGTAAACTGTGTACAAACTTCTATTGTTATGTCAGTTGTGTACTTGTCTTTTGTTTGGCTTGTCTCAAATTTTATGTTAACTTGAGTAGTTCGTCACAAATAAGTTGAAATTTTGTAATCACATTTTGTTATTATCATAGTTACAATAATTAGGAAAAATTGTAATAAATCAGCACATTTTCACAATTTATCTTCTTTTCCTATAGATATTAAGAATCTGGAAGCTGAAGTGCAGGCTTTGGAGGAACTCTCAAAGCAGCTTTTCTTGGAGATTTATGAGCTACGCCAAGCTAAGGTACACTGATTTTCTATATTGAGTTACTTGCCAGGTTTGTGTACCTTGTCATGTTGCATCTATATACCTTGCGCTTGCCTTTTTAGTCTTGTGAGGCCGGAATCTGTCGACGTATGGCTGCATGAACTATGTTACACCTTTAAGTATATAAGTGTATTATGTTCTATTCTGCTGCATTGATGTAGAATGTGATTATCGTTGTAAATGTTTGACTATCTGAGCTCTCTTGGCTGCATAAAGTTTGATGCTTGCCATGCTATGATGGGTTTAAAGCAGGAAGAAAATGGTGTTACTCCAAAGTCCATGCAGAAGGTGAGAGAGCTGATGCAATTTGATTTTGATAAATTGCTCAACTCTTGCAATTCCTCAGTGGCAGCGAAAATGTTATAGATAAATATTTTTACATTTGTACATCTTAATGCATCTAAAACCTTCCTACCACCTCCCTAAGGAAGCATATTTTTAAAAGAAACCTGGTTATTTGAATATGATGGGTATAATAATTGTTTTGGAGCTTTGAAGGAGAATCAATCTAATATTCTGTTTGAAGTAATTGTTGTAATGCATTTACTGTAATTGTATGAGCTAGTGACTGATCTTCTCTTTTACTTCCCAAGATAGTTGTTGGGCTGATTGCTTGGATCTAGAAGATGTTTTCTGAACCATCTTTCCCTTCTTTCAGGAAGCTGCTGCTTTTTCTCGAACTTGGAAAGGTCACATGCAAAATCTTTTGGGCTATGCTTGTTCAGTTTATTGTGTCTACAAAATGATCAAGGTGGAGACCTTTTTCCTACCTTTTTACCCTGCCTATTGCTGATATGTAATTGTGGCTGAACTTGAGAAAAGGTGAAGGGGGGAAGCTTGCCAATAAATGAGTTAGAGAAATACTTTAAAATAGTTTAGATTAGTTATATTGGGGGAAGTAAAACAAGCATCATGACCTCAAGAATTTTGTGGAGGAAAAATTGGATATAGGGTCAAAAAACACACCCTTCAAAATTTTATCATAGAACTATGCAACTCTCTTAGAGTCATGTTATTTCGCACTTTAGCATTATGTCTGTTCTACTTCTGTTGTTACTGAATTATATTTTTGCCTGATCGATCTCCTTGGTTGTGCAGTCGCTGCAGAGTGTTGTCTTCAAGGAGGTATTATTTCTGCTTCTTGCCTATAGTGGGACTTGCGTTCCTTTTCAACTGATTCTTAATTCCAGTTAATCCTTTGTGAGTTAGATGGTCAGCAGCCATTTAATTATATTTTATGTTCATCTCGTGGCAGGCTGGTTCAGTTGACCCAGTCACTAAAACAATCAGCATATTCTTACAATACTTCGATATAGGAATCAATGCCACACTATTGTCCCAGGTTACATATCGATATCTTGAAATGTTGCTTCTTGTAATTTGTATTTAAATTGCTTTATGTATTGAATATTTGCCATTTTTTATGCATATTCTAGTAATTCTGTTGATTTGTATGAGCCACCAGAGCTTGAAACCATTTTCTGGAAATCATTTTTAACATATTGAAATCATCAAGACTTAACATAGTTTTGAGTAAACATTTTTGTTGTATCACTCAAATGCACAATATCATCACAAAGTTACCACCATGTGAAATGTTTAGTATACCTTTGTTCCTATTGATTGACCTTTCCAACAAAGCTGTATCACAAGTAACTTTTTAAGAGATCACCTTTTTTGCTGCATATATAATGATTTACTTTGTAATTCTAGTAATTATTCCTTGAGAATTTGTGATTATGGAGAGAAAAGAAGATCCGGTTACCCCATTGATTTTGGGGAGATGTCAAGTAAATGTATGAGAAAATTTGATTCAAATTGTTTGTTCTTCAGAATTTAGTTGCTTGCTTGTTGACCCCTCAGAACCCAACCTGCATGTAACCCATATTAGTGTCATGCTGCGGTGGAACTTTGTCAGGCTTGTTCCTTAACCTTCTTTTCTTGTCTTTTGTGCAGTATATATCCCTTTTATTCATTGGGATGTTGATTGTCATATCAGTTCGAGGATTCTTAACAAATCTAATGAAGGTAATGTTACCTCAAGATCCCTTTTCTTAAATATGTATGATCTTTTAACATGTATTGCTGCTGCTGAGAAATGATTAAATGGATGCATGGCAACGTTAAGGAAAACTAATGAACTAAACTGTATTTTACTACACATTCTGGACATCCTTTGCTTATATTCTCAAATTCTTCCACATTTCTCTTTCTTACCCGATATAGTTATTGTTTTGCAGTTTTTCTTTGCAGTTTCTAGAGTTGGCAGCGGATCTTCCAGCAATGTTGTTCTTTTTCTGTCTGAAATTATGGGAATGTATTTTGTCTCATCTATTCTTTTGATAAGGAAAAGTTTAGCAACTGAATACAGGTAACCATTATATTGGTAGCTCTTGCTTTTATTTTACAAAGGGGCCTCATATATTTCTGAGTGTAAATACTATGATTTGCTTGGGTCTCTGATTTCAATTCCCTCACCCTGTTTAAAGAGTGCGAGGGTGTGAGTGCTAGACTGTTAGGTGCCTAGTTGTGGGGTACTCCTGAAAAGTAGTCTTGGTAGTACAGAATTGTAGAAGCAACGTATCGGAGAAAGAATTAGGGTAGTTGAAGTGTTAGAAGGCTGATGGGCTTGGGGTTCTCAATTTCGGAAAGTATTTCACCGCTTAGATGAACTTTCGTCATGAATTCTTGCTACTTTGAAATTAGCATTTATTTCCTGTATTCAGTATCCTATTTTACGTGTTTTTATTTCTGGATATAGGGTGTAGTCAGGGAGAAAGTTTGGCATTTATTCAATTAATCATATATCATATTGTAATTATTGATAAATGTATGAATTATTATGCCAAAGTCTTTTGCTTGCTACCTAGGAATTATCTGTTTTGCTGCAAGCTTAATGGTGATTGTTGAATTTTTTTTCCATTTCAGGATGATAATAACTGATGTTTTGGGTGGAGATATACAATTTGACTTCTATCATCGCTGGTTTGATGCAATATTTGTTGCTAGTGCCTTCCTTTCCTTGCTTTTGCTATGTGCACATTATACATCCCGACAAGCTGACAAACATCCAATTGATTAGAGCTATGTAAGTCCAACGTTATCATCTTTTTGTTTGTCTTGATAGATCAATTTTTATGGACATGATCTGAAGTTCACATCTGTAAAACAGTGCCCGTTTCGACTTTTAGGTCTTGAACACAAAAGCGTGCAGTATAGGTTATACTATAATTGAGCAACAGGGAGCATATGAGACATGTAGTATGATGGTAAACTTGGCCTCTTCCTTTGTGCATAGATAGGAGAATATTGTTTTCATGGTATTTGGTACCTAGAGATCCTTTTGGAATCAGTTTGATGCAGCTTATCACCTCGGGCATAGGATTCAAGTAATTTCCACTCATTCCAAGTCTCTACACACTTGTTGAAAATAGCAGTAGCAATTTTGGTGGATTCGTAGGACTTTCATGTGTAAGGTGGGGACCTTCACTAATCACTGAGATATCAAAAGGTCATGACTTCACGGAGGAAGTAACCATTAACGGGTACATTGAAAACTATTGTATATTTACCCAATTTATTGTGAAATAGGTGTTGCATTGAACGTTTGAGCTCAAGATTAATGCAATTCCTTGTAACATTTAAACTTGATTTCCTTTAGATTGTAATATCTAAAGTTGTTTGTTTTATCATTTCGGACAACTAGAAAAAAATTCCGCCAAATCTAATGTAATCTGTAAATCATTTTTCAGATAGCTTTATCCTAGTTATGCCCTCCATACTTTTTTGTAATGCAAGTATATAAAGCTCCATACTTGTACATGTCTATTGCAAGCTTTCCCAATTTGAGATCACAGGTCATTTCCACTTTTCCAGGCATCATTTACTGACATCAAATTGTAAAGTCAAAATGTGTCTATAGTCATCCACTAATTGTGCAAGCAAGCATATTGCAGATTTCCATGTCTTAGAAATTGTATGAAACATAATCTACAAGTAATTGAATAATTTTGAGCTAGTCATTGACTCATTGGTAATACCAATATTGTCTTTTTTTTTGGTTAAATTCCGAGGTAGAACAACTCTGGTATAACTCAACTGAGTGAAGATCACTTGATTTTGAACTCCGCCTCCCCATCTTCGTTAGCATATCTCGGATAGCACACCCATCACCACCATCGGGCAGTTTACCAAGTCCACTGCTCAGATCTATACACATCAAACAGAATAATGCCTCCTTGTAACGCCAATGTTACAGTTCAAAAATGTTACTCCATATTTTTTAGTTCTGAATAACAATGGTAATATTTCACAATTCCGATTTCCAAAGGAAAATAGGAGCATTTTGTCCTGCATAGATTTTAACTTTAAATAAAAATTTACAAATCAAAACTTCCCAATCAAATATTGTTGATCCACCTTATTAACACACTAATGGACTTCTTATTCAACACTTAGCTAAAACACGAAAAGGCACCTCCACAACCTGCTTGAAACAATAAAAACTAACTGATAAAAGCTTCAGGATGGGCGCTTAGGTTAACAGGCTCATTGCTCAATAAGTTGAGAATGTCAAGCGTAAAACCAATAGAGGTTAAAATAGGGCATCAGACAGCTGCCCGCTCTCTTAATATAAATATAAGGTGCTTGATACAATGCTTAACAGATTTATAGTCCAAATAAACAAAGAACACATGAATCGCGCTACAAAATTAAGTAGTCTAATTTCAATCCTAGGAAACAAGAGGGAAGAAATATCAGTTTCATCTGCCAAGAAATACTCTCCAACCAAGAAAACAACTCTTAAAGATCAGATACAACAATAGCAGACTGCTTCTTAAGAGAAGTGTAAACTAATAGCTGATTAAGTCGCAGAATAGAATTACTACACATTTCTGTTTCATATGTACCCTCCGATGCTGCTTCCAAGAGGGACAAATACAGAAGAAATTTATTTGAATCTTCACTTCCAGCCGCACCAGTTGAATTCACCCTAATCTGCATGCCTAGCATCACCTCTTTAGCACATCGATGTGTAAATAGGCTTTTTCTGAGTATCGGTATCTAATACATAAAATATTAGCAAACAAATCAGGAAAATCAATGTAGCGAGAGTTGTTTCACATAAATTACAAAAAGGGAGCCTAAGATGCCAAATTTGTGTTGGCATGGTGAAAGCATTGCTTATCTCAAGGTTCTGCAGGAAAAGAAATAAATTATCGCAGGATATCAGAAATGGTACATACAAGAAGAAATGATAGCACTTTTCGTTCATTTTAAGATGAATAAAACATTACCTCAAGGAGATCGTGGACTGGTTGAGAAGTCCGATGAAGCCATTGGTAAGGAAATGGAGAGCTGTGTCGTGGAAAAAGAGACCTGATTGGCACTCTCATTTTCCAAACTAGACCACGCCTCTCTGTTTTTAGGCCACTCTTCAAAGAAAGGGTGAAGAGATTGACTGCCTTGTTTCACCTGCTGTGCTGGGGCAAACTCACTGTTGATAAAAGAATGGCGATAATCATTATGCATCGAGGAATTGTCCCCCGGTTTTGAAAGAGAGAATGAAGACATCTGGGGTGACAGAGAGGGCCATGTGTTGTCCAAAGTTGAGTCTATCAGCAGAGATCTGTTTCCACCTGAGCTTTGAGAGAAAGTGCTGTGCTCTCCAGCCTCAGCTTTGACTCCTTGGAGGTGCCTGCATGTCCATCGGTAAAGTTAAACTAAGATCAGTAAAATTTTCTGTAAACTCAGATCAGTAAGATAGTTTCTTCTGAAAACTACGTGAAGGCAGATGAAACTTTGAAGAAAAATGGCATTCCAACAGAATAAAACATTTTAGTTTCCTGAACAAGGCCACTATGTTCAGTTTTTCACTTAAATACATAACCTAAATCATTGCACAACAGAACATTCTTTTGCTGATATTCAGTATTCAATACTAGGTTATTCATAGCATTACCGTATCATCCTTATTCATTGCGGGTTGGTTATTTGTCAGCACAGATTTAGCATTTTTCAATGTAAAAAGATGCAAATTTGATAGTTCGATGGGGTTTTTCTTCAATAGAGCATTGGATATATAGACAATGCTATTATTCATTATGTAATTGTTTTAGAAATTCAACAGGAAATAAAATGTGATCAAGTAGGAAATTGACAAAGTGAAGCACAAAACTAATAGGGTAATTTATAGTTGAGTCTGCTTGAAACTCAAGGATGAACTAACAGCACCATAATCGGAAATGGTAGTGATATTTGTATAGCTCTTGTGTTGTAGGCCCCTTAAATAATCTTATCACATGATCACTACAAGATGAAGTAATATGTTTTTCTGGCTGATAGCAGCAAAAGCCAGATAAGAACTGGATGTTAGAGAAGAACACAACTGTTGAAAAGTGATGACAAATGTATCGACATGAGAATTATGATACCAACTCCAAAGTAGAGTCAATTGCCTTGGGAGCTGAGGAAGGGGATTTTAGATGTTAGTTTTCAGCCAAATGGTCTGACAATCAATTATGAATGGCAAGAACATGACAATTATTAGAGTTAAGGAAGGGCAATCTAAAGGCTTGAAGTCGAAGTTAATGTGATTTATTTGACTATTTGAGTCTCCTCTCTCAAGCAATGCACTACATGGAATATTGTCTAGTGGTATAGAAGAGTTTATAGTGAACTACTTGTTGTGAACATAAGAAATATTATGAAATATTGCAGTGTAATGATATGATGGAGTTCAGAAACATATTGAAAAAGGTTTCAGATGGGGTGCCTAATGGGATACACAACGTACAAGCAAATGGATATGAGAGAAAGACATGGATTGGAAATGCAAACAAGCTTCCACAAATATATAATGATAGGAAAGTTTCAATCAAAGCGACGACTCTTGTCTAAGTTTTTTCGCATGAATGCCTTCGTTTTTCCTTGCAGGGGTAGAAGAAAGTCACAAAATCAAAAAAAGGAAAAAGAAGAGGAGGAAGCTGGTTTTCTGCTGGAGTTTCTTGTAATAAACATCAGATTTTCTCCACAAATATCAAATGGACAGAATAAAAGACAAGAGATAGGAAATCTAGCCTTTGTTTCTAGTGCATAATTATATATCGTCAAACTGACAAAAGAGAAGAGAAGGACACTGATTGGAAAAGTGAAAATTTTCCACAAATAAAAATGATAGGAATGTTTCAATCAAAGTGACGTCTCTTGTCCAAATTATTAGGCATGAAGGCCCTTGCTTTTCCTTCTAGGATTAAAAGAATGTCAAAAAAAAAAGAGAGGAAACTGGTTTTCTGTTGGAGTTTCTTGTAATAAGCATCACATATTTGCACATGGACAAAATAAAAGGATAGGAAATCTAGCCTTTGTTTTCCGAAAGGTCCATTATTCCTCTGAAAAGGGCAAGGACATTCTTTGAAGGGGTCACTGATGAAAGAAAAAAGGGCATAAAAATATGAACCTAGAATTCGGACATCCGACCTTTTAATTAGAATGTGTGTGCTTTCACTTCTGTTCTAGTACTAATGAAATCCCTAAGTCTCCCAAAAAAAGAATGAGATTGGGCCCCTTCTCGAAAGTTGAATGAACAGTACACCCCATCCCAGAGAGCAAGAAGTATAGAAGATGTAAATTATCAAATGTAAAGATTCCGTCAACATCATCTAACATGTATCTGGGAGGGAATCTTTTATTAAAAATCAGAGATTTTTCCCGTCAATCCAATGCAATCTCCAAGCGAAGATGACAACAAAGAAAAAAGAATAAGGGCAAGCTAATTATTATCACTCATGGAAAATTTTATGGTAGTTAAGGATGATGAGCAATGAGCAAGTAAAAGTACCCAAACATCAAAACAGGGGGGGGGGGGGGGGTTGGCAGATTTAGACAAGAATTACTAGAAGAAGAACAAAACAGAACACTCTTTATTTAATAAAGTACAATTTCTATGAATGTGATTGAAAAAGAAATCAAACCATACATAGCTCTACAATCATATCATAATAGAGTACAATGAAGAGTCCGAGTGACATGAATAACAATTGCAAAAGGCAGGAAAAGTCAGCTTAGTGAAAAATGGCATTGCAACAGCTGAAATGCTATAAAATAGTAACCAACTAACCACTACTCAATAGTGCCACATGAAGAGAATAGAAAGAACAACTACAGAGTAAAATTCTACTTAATATAAGTATCAAGAGCAAGTAGTGCAATGTCAATTCCGATTATAAACCAAAAATGTCAGCGAATAAGAATGAATACCTCGAGTAGTTTTTGGTAGGAATAGCATAAGGAATAGAGTCCAATTGAAATTGTGAATGATTAGAATTAGGATTTGTTGCAGAATTACTCGCAGAAGCAAAAGCATTATACTTCAAGGGGGTACTCTGGGTCTGGTTCAGGGTCAGAGCAGCAGCAGCCACAGAAGAAGAAGACAGCGACGAAGAGGACGACGAGAGAGACTGAGATTCCACATGCTTTCTTGAACGGTTGCGGCCACGGTGCATGTGGCGCTCGCAATACTTAGAGTCAGGGTATGCTTCTTTGGAGCACCTCCATTTCTTACCATCTGTTCTTCTGCATCTACCTGGCTCCGGATCCACCTTCTTCCCATACCCGATACCAATGCCAAACCCATACATTGAACTTTCTCTACCACAGTAACCCACTGCACACCCATCAAACCAAAACAAACAAAACAAATCATCACTTTTTGATCCAAGCTTTCTTCAAACTCCAAAAATTATTATTAGGTTTGATGTTACCACACTATAACAATGCATCACCACAAATCAAAAACAAAAATATGCTCATTTTTCAATCTCAATTCCCTAAATCCCTAAACAAATTAGTCATCTTTTCTTGCACTCGTGATACCCAATATCTAATTCTACCACAACAGTCATTACATTCCCAACCAATCAAACAACCAAATCAACAACAAAGCCTTAGTAAAATGATCTAAGGTCATGAATCGGTACAAGCAATCGCAAAAGACAACTGCATATGTCCCCTCCTCCATTCTCCAACAACAATAAACATCATCACTCAAAAACAATTACTGGGTTTAATTTCCAATCAGCAATCTACCACAATAACCCAATTCACATTCCCAACAAGTCAACCCAATTTTTAATTTTTATAATCAAAATCATATCTTTCCAATGTTAGTTTGCAATCAGCATTCTACTAAAATACCCCACTTCACATTTTCAACAAAATCAACACACAAAAAATCAAAAATCAAATCTTTCCTATTTAAGTTTGCAATCAACAGTTTACAATTACCCCAGTACCCCACTTCCTATTCCCAAGCTCCCAACAAATCAACACACACACAAAAGGAATTAAAATTAAAATCATCAAAATCAAATCTTTTCAACAAAACCCCAAATTTCGGCTTTAAATCAGCAATCTACCACAATACCTACCTCACATTCCCTAGAAAAACATCAAAATCAAATCTTTCCTCCAAAACCCTAAATTTCAGCTTAAAATCAGCAATCTACTACAATACCCCACTTCATATGCCCAAATATATCCTCGAAATCAAATCTTTCATAAAACCTTAAATATAATTACTAATATTATTCCAAACAAATGAAATAAGTAACAATAAAGTCATCAACTTTCAACCCTAATTTTACTCAAAACCCACAAAAAACAAATGGGGTATCTCCAAAATTACTCATTATTTCAACACAAAACATAAAAATCAAAGAAAAAAAGAAGAAATACATACAGAAACTGTGATTAGTCTGAAAACTGTTTTGAATAGGAAGAACTAGATCTGGTGGAACAGAAAGACCAGCAATCAAGTACTTGTAGATCAAAGCTTGGTGTTCTAACTCTTGCCATTGTGATATAGTAAATGGAGAAACACCTTCTAATTCTCGATTATTCATCATTGTTTTTTTTTTTTCAGAATTAAAAAAAAAAAAAGGTTT
>PYUH01000052.1:1728792-1765080 GCA_016808085.1 Suaeda aralocaspica
GAGGTTGGCAGATTTAGACAAGAATTACTAGAAGAAGAACAAAACAGAACACTCTTTATTTAATAAAGTACAATTTCTATGAATGTGATTGAAAAAGAAATCAAACCATACATAGCTCTACAATCATATCATAATAGAGTACAATGAAGAGTCCGAGTGACATGAATAACAATTGCAAAAGGCAGGAAAAGTCAGCTTAGTGAAAAATGGCATTGCAACAGCTGAAATGCTATAAAATAGTAACCAACTAACCACTACTCAATAGTGCCACATGAAGAGAATAGAAAGAACAACTACAGAGTAAAATTCTACTTAATATAAGTATCAAGAGCAAGTAGTGCAATGTCAATTCCGATTATAAACCAAAAATGTCAGCGAATAAGAATGAATACCTCGAGTAGTTTTTGGTAGGAATAGCATAAGGAATAGAGTCCAATTGAAATTGTGAATGATTAGAATTAGGATTTGTTGCAGAATTACTCGCAGAAGCAAAAGCATTATACTTCAAGGGGGTACTCTGGGTCTGGTTCAGGGTCAGAGCAGCAGCAGCCACAGAAGAAGAAGACAGCGACGAAGAGGACGACGAGAGAGACTGAGATTCCACATGCTTTCTTGAACGGTTGCGGCCACGGTGCATGTGGCGCTCGCAATACTTAGAGTCAGGGTATGCTTCTTTGGAGCACCTCCATTTCTTACCATCTGTTCTTCTGCATCTACCTGGCTCCGGATCCACCTTCTTCCCATACCCGATACCAATGCCAAACCCATACATTGAACTTTCTCTACCACAGTAACCCACTGCACACCCATCAAACCAAAACAAACAAAACAAATCATCACTTTTTGATCCAAGCTTTCTTCAAACTCCAAAAATTATTATTAGGTTTGATGTTACCACACTATAACAATGCATCACCACAAATCAAAAACAAAAATATGCTCATTTTTCAATCTCAATTCCCTAAATCCCTAAACAAATTAGTCATCTTTTCTTGCACTCGTGATACCCAATATCTAATTCTACCACAACAGTCATTACATTCCCAACCAATCAAACAACCAAATCAACAACAAAGCCTTAGTAAAATGATCTAAGGTCATGAATCGGTACAAGCAATCGCAAAAGACAACTGCATATGTCCCCTCCTCCATTCTCCAACAACAATAAACATCATCACTCAAAAACAATTACTGGGTTTAATTTCCAATCAGCAATCTACCACAATAACCCAATTCACATTCCCAACAAGTCAACCCAATTTTTAATTTTTATAATCAAAATCATATCTTTCCAATGTTAGTTTGCAATCAGCATTCTACTAAAATACCCCACTTCACATTTTCAACAAAATCAACACACAAAAAATCAAAAATCAAATCTTTCCTATTTAAGTTTGCAATCAACAGTTTACAATTACCCCAGTACCCCACTTCCTATTCCCAAGCTCCCAACAAATCAACACACACACAAAAGGAATTAAAATTAAAATCATCAAAATCAAATCTTTTCAACAAAACCCCAAATTTCGGCTTTAAATCAGCAATCTACCACAATACCTACCTCACATTCCCTAGAAAAACATCAAAATCAAATCTTTCCTCCAAAACCCTAAATTTCAGCTTAAAATCAGCAATCTACTACAATACCCCACTTCATATGCCCAAATATATCCTCGAAATCAAATCTTTCATAAAACCTTAAATATAATTACTAATATTATTCCAAACAAATGAAATAAGTAACAATAAAGTCATCAACTTTCAACCCTAATTTTACTCAAAACCCACAAAAAACAAATGGGGTATCTCCAAAATTACTCATTATTTCAACACAAAACATAAAAATCAAAGAAAAAAAGAAGAAATACATACAGAAACTGTGATTAGTCTGAAAACTGTTTTGAATAGGAAGAACTAGATCTGGTGGAACAGAAAGACCAGCAATCAAGTACTTGTAGATCAAAGCTTGGTGTTCTAACTCTTGCCATTGTGATATAGTAAATGGAGAAACACCTTCTAATTCTCGATTATTCATCATTGTTTTTTTTTTTTCAGAATTAAAAAAAAAAAAAGGTTTGTCTTGATTAAAATTTAGTGCTTTTTTCTACACATTTCAGGGATCTGAAATCTAATTGAAGGTGAGAAAAAAAAAGATGGTGTTTTTATGATGGGGTTAGTTAGGGATTTGATGGGTGATAAAAGACCTGTGTAATGGAGGAAGATGGTAGTGTTTTAGTGGGGAGGAAGTGGAAAGAGGGAATGAGAAAGGAGAAAGGAGAAAGGAGAAAGTGGAAGTAAAGTGTTTGTTTGGCTAAGGACTTGGGGAATGGAGAAGTGTTTAATGTAATTTGGTATCTTCATCATTTTTTTTATTTGCCTGGGTGCTTGAAGGTAACGACACTTGGGTTGAGAATCGATTTCAGGAAGTTATAGCCAACTGATTTATCTTTTACTATTTGGTGTGAGCATTTCTTATCATGAAAGTAGTGTAGTATAATCTATTGTAAAAGTTCTAATCAATTAAACTATTCTTCTCTCTTCGGTATCTCAATCATGATAGACTGAAAGTAGTGTAGTATAGTCTAGTTTAGAATGTCTTTGTTAATGTTATGGTATGGTATAGCTAATGCCTTCCATGGTTTTATGGTTTACCACCAACTATGATCATTTGGACGATGTTGTTGGTGGCTTAAATAAGAGGTATTAAGAGATGATCGTGTGAAGTTGGGTCCAACCCAATTTCTTGCGAGCTTTGGGCAAGAAGTATGGCTCAACTACTCAACAAAGGATGTGATGATTTTACTCTTACGAATATTTTTGACTCGTGTTGAAAAGTCTATTGAATCAAATACAAAATTGCGAGTTTGAGACGAGAACATTCAAATTAGATTTTTGGTCGACCATGTCCAACTTTATATACGTAGTATAAGCTCTTTTTGGCTCTTGGTTAGCTCCAACCATGATCACTTATAGATAATATTTTAGGTTAATGCTAAAGTACTACTCCTATTGGCAATTAATCTGCTGCTAAATATAACGTTGAAGTATATTCATATTCCATAATGATTTACTTCGTATGATAAAGGACTTGAATGAATGGAGACATATGGGTGTTAAGTGGCACAAATTTTGTTGGCATTCCAATGATCCCATCAAATCAAACTTACCAAATGCCAAACCAAGATCCATCTTTGTTCCAATGGGTCTTTTATTTACATTTACAAATGGATTTACAAATCACCCCCAATTAACTAATTAAGACATTTATTGGGCAATTCAGTGTAACTATGCAAGCTAGTCGCAGAGGAGGAAACACAATACTAGTACAAGAGATCTCAGTGTACCACCCGGCCTAAACCGAAGACAAATGATATTGGCACTTTCGTTGTGAGAGCAAAACTTTCATACTTTACTCATATAGATGCCCGAGTGTCATATTAATTAGAAGAGTGTCAATAACATTTCCTCAAACTCAACCATCTATAAAATATTAGAGTAGCTCGAAGTTTGTTTTTGGCCGACAATCATTTCATAAAAATATGTAAGTGTTTTGGGGAAAATGTGCTCCGATTGAAAAAAACTAACTAGTCACCCATCAATCATCACTCCTTTATTTTTCACTACTAATAAGTCACTCTCATTAGTGGCTCCCAAATACCAAAAATATAAGGTATTGTTTGGTTGACAAGGAAAATGAGTTTCCATAAAAAATTATATATCATGGGAAGTAGATTTCCTAGAAATTGGTCTAAATTTGTTTGGTTGATAATATAGGTGTAGTAGGTATTATATCTTGTATTGTATGTAAGGGTAGAATGATACATTTGTTTGTATGACTTGTCTATATATATACATAGGTATAATACGGCTATAAAGGAACTTGAATTAGCTAGGAATTGATTTTCTATGTTTTAGTAATGAGTTTGATTATTTTTGTTTAACCTAACTAATTTTGAGAGAGAAAGAAAGAGATTAAATAATTAGTGTTAAGTGTTAACAATGCAAGTGGACCTTATAATAATCATGGAATTGTGAATTACCAAGGGCCTTGGTAAGTGAATTTCCATATTACATGGGAATTTACATTTTCCTTAAAATTTATACTTCCTCAAATCATTAAATTTGTGTCAACTAAACAATTCACCCATACGCATTTCCTAATAAATAAAATTTCTCATATCTTTTATCTCCAATCAAATAACACGTAAGTCACTCGTATTTTGTCATTGAAATCAATATAAATCTTTCAATAAGTTATATTATGTTCTAACATTTTTAATATCTATTAATGAGTTCCAATCCATTCTATTGGATTGTGAAAACTCCCTTGTTGGAGTGGAGTGTATTACATTGATCATAAATACTACATATAAAAGTTATTAGGATATCCCAGAAAATATATTACTTACAAAATACTATCCTAGGAATATTTCTTTTTGTGAACATATCAGTGAACAGATGACGAGAAGGAACATGATAAAGGACACGAAACTGACCTAAAAACACTTTTTCACGAACAAAGTGAATATCCTCAACGTCTTTTGTGTGTTGGTGCTAGACTTGGTTTGTGGACAAATATCCGACCCAAGTATCTAATACTTGGTCACTCAAGTATCCGATCCATATATGTGGACCAAGTACAGCCGTACAGGCACTGATATTTCATTTTCACCTATCAGACACTCACCCCTATATCAAAATCAGTAATATCGCCCTCAATGAAGAAAACAGTAATATTACTATTTACTTATAACTCCATCCAACAACGGGGGGACCCATGAGGCCATGATCACCCAGTTTTTGTGTAATATCAATCATTCAAGTTGAAACTTGAAAGATATATATCTGTGAATCCTTGAATCACATATTTTGTCAATATACAAAGGTGCCGCACTCAATAGAGACACATGTAACATTCTTTAATACTCTCTCAGTCCCTCTATTTCTTTTTTTACGAGTTATTCGAATAACTCGTAACCTTAATTAAAAAAAAAGGTAACATACTGAAAAAAAAAAAATATAATAGGATGAGAATTTCTTAATTAGAATTGTATTGCTATAAAGATTTTTTACACTAATATTAAAATTTTAATAACTTTATTTTAAAAAAATTAACACCTACAACAATTTATTTTTAAACACGCGTGTTGAAATAAGCGTAACCATCTCAAAGAAACGGACAATGTAAACATTATATCTCCACTTTATTTCATCATTTCTTGTTACCATAAAAAGCGATTGCAGTAGGGCAGCCCTATCGCTGCAACTCTGAACATATACTTTGATAAACAATAACAACAAATAGTAGAATACATAAAAGCAATAATAACATGATCCACACTTGTAGTGTAGTAGGCAGCAATGATATAATCTCCGCCCATTATATATTGATGTTAGGCACATTAAACTCTTCTTCATTTGTAAAGTCAAGTGGTAGTATTACTCGATTCACCTGTCATCCGAAACCTAAAAAACCGGGCATTGGTACGGTGAGGATGGCAACGACGGAGGCAGCATCAGCGACGACAGAAAGTGGAATATCAAGGGAAGAACTTAATAAGGGGATTGCTGAATTGTATGATGAGTCTTCAGGTATATGGGAGGATATATGGGGAGATCATATGCATCATGGTTATTATGATGCATCTCAAACTGCTTCTCTTTCGCAACATCAGTCTGCTCAGATTCGAATGATTGAAGAATCTCTTCGTTTTGCTGGTGTTTCAGGTTGTTACTTTTTTTATCTAATCTTACGTTTTTGTTGTTATGTTTTTAATGGTTTTATTTTGATTGATTTTATACCATTTTTCAATGCGATTGCGTATAAAAAAGTGAAAATAAAAAAATTTAGGTCGGCTGTATGAACCAATAATTAATCGAGAATTGGTAAATGGCGGAAAAAGTTGTGACAACAACTGAGGAAAAATTTAGTTGCGGAACAATGAAGTGTATGGGACCCACACGAAAAGTAATTTTTTTTTTTGATTAGTGATGAAATGGTTATGCTGTTAAATTGATTCTTTCAAATGTACAAACTTGTGGCGAATTAACTCGGTCAACTTAGCGGGCAAAACTATTTGGGAAGACGAGGAAAAGTAATGGAAAATTAAAAATCCTCATCAAATATTGTATGGGTTATGGGTGAAATTTTGTGTTATCTAATAACACGTGGTTGAAATTTGAACTTTGTGAGAGTAAGAAGGGATACATAGTGAATATAAATAACAATGTGGATACCTTGTAATGCGCTTTTTTTTTAGTAACTTTGTGGAAAACTCAAACGAGGGTCTCCAAATATATTTCAATAGATATATCATATAGGTAGTATTATAGAATTGTACGTTAAATTGTCAATGGAACTTGGTACTTGTACTAGACACAAGTATATATCTTTGTCTACTCTAGCTTAGTATAAAATTTCTTTTTTCGATTATAAAGAAGTGCGGATTAAGTCTCTAAGTCTGAGTGTCATGACAAAGATCTAGGACTCATTTTTATGTTTTAAGCTGAATTGAAGAGTCCTAGTGTAAAGAGATAGTGATTGTTTGCTTGATCTGGGTAGAACTGTAGGATTGGACATGCCTCTAGCCCTCTACTCCGGCAACTTTTACTGATGTGACCGCTATGGTACTCTTGGTGCTCCAAGTCGTGTTTATGTTTTTATCTTTAAAACACATATGAGGGGCTGTGCTAAGTGCTCTCGGGTGCAACTAAGAACTTTACTTGTTTTTGGGCTTCATTGGGTCTAACCGATTGAATTATAACACTAGTGTTAATTCTGGTTTCAGATGATCCAAGTAAAAAGCCAAAGTCCATAGTCGACGTTGGTTGTGGGATTGGAGGCAGCTCCAGGTATCTAGCCAAGAAGTTTGGAGCTACTGCTCAAGGAATCACCTTGAGTCCTAAGCAAGCTGAAAGAGCTCAAGCTTTAGCTGCTGCTGAGGGATTAGCTGATAAGGTAAGTACATGAATGTGCTATATGTAGCTTGCTGGAGTAAATGTTTATCCATAATGAGGATGCTTTAGTTATATGCTCATGAAGCTAAATAACAGGCATTCTTTCAAGTAGCAGATGCTTTGGAGCAGCCGTTTGCTGATGGACAGTTTAATTTGGTTTGGTCGATGGAAAGTGGTGAACACATGCCTGACAAAAGAAAGGTTTATTTATGTCTTAATGAGATTTACTAGTTTGCATCAACCTTTTGTATATGTGTTTTTTTGCATGGAATTGAAGACAGCAAAACTAAAACCACACTTCAAAAATAATCATGGTATGTGGAACTTCGAAATCAAAACAATGAAGCAAGTATCTTGCCTAGATATGTCATGTTCTTAGAATAGTTTAAAGAAAACTCACAAAGATCTCTGATTGAGACTCCTATATATAAGGTGAAATGGCAAAGATACTTTATTGTTTTCACAAGAAGTATGATTCTGTATTCTGACTTTCTGAAGTTTCATAATAGCAATCATGACCTCCATTCCAATCTTGTTTCTTAATTCAGTTCGTCACTGAATTGGCTCGAGTTGCTGCACCTGGTGCAACAATGATCATAGTGACTTGGTGTCATAGAGATCTTTCTGCTTCAGAGGAGTCCTTGCGCGATGATGAAAAGGAACTGTTGAGGAAAATATGTGACGCTTATTATCTTCCAGCTTGGTGTTCTGCTGCTGAGTATGTGCAATTGCTTCAGTCACTCAATATGCAGGTGCACACTTCACTTGCACATATTATTATCCACTGCAACAATCAAATTACAACTGTAAGAAATGACACAAAGTTCTGAGCTTTTATTGCAGGATATAAAGACTGAAGATTGGTCTCAGTATGTTGCTCCATTCTGGCCAGCAGTTATACGCTCAGCACTGACTTGGAAGGGCCTTACTTCACTTTTGCGTAGTGGTATGCTTAAACATAAACTTCTACATTTTATAACTTATGTTAGCATATTGTATGGAGCTTAGCTGAAGTGAAAACTAGGAAAGACAAATCAGGGAGCAAAAGTTATCAGGGAATCTATTCACTAATCAGGTTTATATGAAGTTATAAGTTCAAGGAAATCTAATTTCAAGAACAATAATTTATGTGAATGTATATTGGCTTCAATTTTCTCTACAGGATGGAAAACAATAAAAGGAGCATTAGCGATGCCATTGATGGTTGAAGGGTACAAGAAGGATCTTATCAAATTTGCAATAATTACATGCCGAAAGCCAGAGTGATTTATCAGCAATTTACAGATTGTTGCTTCAGTTGTTTGTTCTAGTCATATGTAATTCAACCCCTTCAATGATATTGTCATAGACTCGTGTGAAACAATTGATGAAGAAGATAGAGTAGCATTATTCCTATAAATTTATAATAAGTTACTCAAAAATAAAGTTTAGTGGAGTTGTGATATTGTTATGCCATCTTACTTTCCTTTGATTCTTTGATGGACGATGGATAAGTCTGAATTGCCAAAATCCTTAGATTGTTGGGTTTATTAATTCAAATTATTTGATGAAGTTCCCTAAACAATCATAAAATGGATATTACATTGCAACAAGGATGAAATTCGGTTTGTATCGAGTCAAATTTCTCAACGAGTTTACACAACTGCCGTTTATCTTTCTAAAAACTTGTACTCCATATCTTTCTAAAAATTTGTATGAAATTAGTAATTAGTAAAAAATTGAAAGAGAAGCAGAAGTGCAGGACTATACTCAAAACGAAAAGGGTTACAAAACACATCTAAAAACTTGTGCCAAAATTCCATACAAAACCTAAGTACCTCTTAAAGTTCCTAAACCAACTTAAATCCTCTAAATTTTAATGGAATACATAATGACCAAATATATAGATTGGACATGGCCTCATAAGAGAACTTTAATTTACTAAAGAAGATCATATGAATACTTGAATAGTCTTTCATCCAAGGCACCGAACTCAAATCCTTCACCCTTTGGGTTCCTAGGGGCTGATGTTGATGTTATACATGGGTATGTCAGTAAACAAGGTAATTAAAACCAATGAAAGAAACATCCTTCACATAGCTACAGTTATCTGAATCAGCGTAACTGAGCCAGACACGGAAGACAGGTTTCAGGATGATATGATCAAGCAACAATAAGCAAAACAGCTTTAAAGTCGGTGTTTGACTGCCCGTGATTGACCAAGAGAGCTTTAGATCGTGACAGGATATTTATATACTTCAGCTCCCAGAAACATCAGTATCAAAACATCATCTGGAGTTTAGATCGAATTCCGCGCTTTCACGCCAATCTTCTTGCATCGCCGCATCACCATTTTCTGCCTCCTCATCATTCAAGAAATCTTCAGATGGTTCTCTTTCTGCCCTATGAGCATTATTACTCCAACCATTGATCATCTCATCAGGAATAGCCCCTTGCTCCTGGTCAGTCATTTCATGATTCATGGAAGCGTCATTTCCTTGTGATCCAAGAGCATTACCCCTAATTGGAGCTCGAGCCATCAACTCAGCATGTGCCTGTGATTCAGCCCGTGCTCGCTCAGCCTGCATGGCTGCCATCCGTAACTTCGCCTCGTGAGCCTCTCGGCCAGCTCTTGACTCCATTTCTACCTGTGCTTCCATCATAGCTCGCTTTTCTTCTTGTAACAAAGCCTGTTCAATCATCAATCTCTCCTCTGAGCGAAATTCCCCCATGGCTCGCTTTCGAGTTATAATATTAAAGGCCAGTGCTTGCTTCTCAAAAGTTGATGTGAACTCAGCTACTTTAGCAGCAATATTGTGATCCCACTGTTGGGAGCGTGAGAGTACTTGCCCTGTAGTATCAGAATCAAGAATCCTATCATCTTCTTCTGCTTCATAATCTGCTACTACGTGATATGGTAGCAGCCTGCATAATTTAAGCAGAAATTAAGGAGATTAAAGGACTTCATAAGTGATAGAGAGAAGGATGCCAATTTAGACCACAGAAGGAAAGGCAAGATAATCACCAATTACATCATTATTAATTAAAAAATTTAAATGAACTCAAGACTAATAAACACAAGACTAATAAAAATTTAATTAGAAGTAAATGGCGATTTTTTTTATAGCACATCAAGTATATAGTCCACCTGGCATCTAACTTTTCACCCTCAAGACTCTAACATTTACTAGTATATGACAACTCTTATAATAATAAGGAAACTGTAAAAACTTTCCTAAATACACAAGAACTATTCAGATAGATTCCTTATAATCTAGGAGCACATTATCAGTACAGAACACATCAAAACTATACTTCATACACACACATATCACAACTTCAGAAAAGACAATAAGCAGCCACAAATTCTCACTATGTTGCCCCACTATTCTAACAGCATGTTCAGCCACCCATGGCAGTCATACAATGACCACCTATACAAAATACAAATTTATCATCACCATCATATCCAAGACAAACTTTATACAAGACAAAAAAGGGATTGAAATCTTTCTTCAACAAACTGGGAAAGACATAATAACTCCTTATAGATGAGGAGCTGGTAAAAAACCTATTATTGTAACAAAAGAAAACACTCTACAGAGAGCAGAATTAATGTAAAATGTACATAAAGATGTGAGGATTAGTGATCCGGATCCATACATAGTTACATATCAGTTTTGGGTAGTTGATGTGGACCATGTGGTTTAAGATGTTAATTACGAAAGTTTTCAAGTGCTATACAGGTTTTAGTTGGTTCCACAGTCAAAAGTGAATTCAAGATTCTTTCAGTAAGTTTTTCTTTCTTTACATCCATCCACCCAGTTAATTCTCTCTACCTTTTCACCCTGAAGCCATATTAAATTGGCCATGAGGCAGACGGGGTATAGCTCATAGAAATACTTCACTTTGTACACAGGCCAACAGCACAATGTCACAATCCAAAAGCCAAACTATGTAATGTGCACATCTCTCACACATCTTAAAGGCGTTCTTCCCAAATTCTACATACCTCGCAAATAAGGTGGAGAAAGCCAATACACTCTTCATAAACCATACCAAATAGCATATTGTGAATCTCCCCAAGAATTCTCTTTTCAAACCATAAGAAAGGATAGTTTAGATGTTCCAATTTCACTGTATGAAAAGAACCATGCTTTTACCAAACAACAATCCTTCAATAACTATGATTAGTATTGAAATGATTGCCAATGGAAATTGGTTTACATAGTACATGACTACATGCCAAGGGACCATTCAATAGATTAAATGGAAATATTAGAACTTGGAAGCAACAAGGATAGGAGAAATGATAAACCAAAAGAACAGTAAAGTAATCACAAAATAAAACCACAAACAAATTGCTCAGTCACAGTGAAGTACTGTATTTTTCTTCTTCTTCTTCTTCCAGTGAAAAGTGACAAGAAAATACATAAAAAATGCAAAAAGGAAGGTCGTTCTAAGTTCAAAAGGTGTGTAAGTTCTCCAGCTACCATACAACTTAGCTAGCTCGCAAAAGGATGCTAAAAAACCTTAAGACTTTGCTTATGCAACAGCCTACTATATCACTCCAAAAGGAGAAAAGTAGTCAAATTTTCCCTAAGTGCAAAACCAAATTACCAAACCCCCTTTTCAACTTCCGCAATCCAATTTTCCTTGTTCTTTTTTTCCAAAAGAAACAGAACATCTTTCTTTGTGAGGCTAACTCAACAAGGCTACAAAAACACCAACACCACATTAACCACAAAACCCAAACGATAAACAGTACAAGGTGATCAGCATATTCTTCTCCCTCTTTCACAAGAGCCAGAATCCCTCTTTCACAAGAGTCAGAAAAGAATTGCAACATAAAACATTTAGTCAAACCATGCCATTACTAACACCAGGATTAACCTCCTTTATTGCCGTCATATTCTATTACCTTGTCCACATTAACACACGAAATATTCTCAACACAAAGAAGATATTTCTTTTCTTGTCACTCCTACAACATAAACTCCAAAACTAATCCAAGGCCAAGCTTGATGACAACAAAACAATTCCACAAAACCTACTCTATATCCACTTCGTCTTCAATGCTCCATTCTTAGGTATGAAAGTGCCCAAGCTCTGGCACCAATACATACATGGTGAACACAAAACTTCATTATAAACATTTCCACATGGTTTCCATGTGGGCCCTTTAGGAAGTCTAATCCATAAATCTCCCTGGTTTTTCAGCCACCATTGACTCGAGTAGGTTTTGTGAATTCTAATTACCAATCCACCCCCTTCCTTGTGCTCCTTAACCACATAAGAAGAATCAAAAAAGGAAAACCAGAATGACAATGCCTTAGAAGATATGAGTTTAAAAGACTCAAAGTCCCAAAGAAATCCCCACATGTGAAAGCTCACAAACCAAATTCTACACTAAACAATTAACTCGAAAACTCCGATTATCCTACACTAAGCTACATTTGCCTAAACTATAAGAATTTCACAATAAATTGTGCATTAAGCAAACTAAATTAAGCAATACTGTAACTTTCTAACAAATAATCACTTAAGTCATTCATCAAAACATGTAAAACATAACAAATCCAACAAAACACGACATAATTTTACAAATCATCAACAACAATCACTGAAAAAATAAGGTTAAAATCAACAACAAACACAAACCTTTCACAAGCATCTTCGAGCGAAGCGAAAGGCCGCTTAAAATCAGGATGACAAACACGCCAAGCATCCTGATACGCCATCTGAAGTTCAGCTTGATTACCAGCCAACGGCGGCGAAGGATTCGCCTGTTGCTGCTGCTGCTGCGATGCCGCCGCTCGATTCACCTTCTGTTGCTGCAATTGCTGCTGAGCTTGTGGACTTGAGCTAGGGTTTTGCATCTGATGATGATGATGACTCGAATTCGCATTCACATTCACATTCGAATTCCCGCTAGGGTTAGGGTTAGGGTTAGGGTTTTGATTTTGATTTTGCGATTGCGATTGCGATTGCGGAACACGGTTAGCACCAAGTGGCCGCAAATGCGCGTCGATGTTCGATGGAAATCGCGCCATCGCTGCTTGCTGTTGCTGCCGTTGTTGCTGCTGTTGTTGATGATGTTGTTGTTGATTTTGATTTTGTTGTTGCTGCTGTTGTTGTTGTTGAAAGTGTTGAAGAAGGTATAATTGTTGTTGTTGTTGCTGTTGTTGCTGCTGCTGTAACATGAGTTGTTGTTGGAATGCTTTCGCTTCGTCCATTTTTGAATTGGAAGAAGATGGAGGATTTTAGGGATGAATTATTAGAATTTAGATGTTTTGTAGTAGCATACTACTACTACTACCATGAGAGTCTGAGAGGGGAGTTTGTTGGGAAGGTGTTGGAGGTGGTATTCTAAATGACTATGTTATTTAGGGCGTGTCTTCATTTATCGAATACAACTAAACTGCATTCGTTATCCGCAGAATTGAACTGAACTAATTAATGATAATAATTAATGTTTCTAATAATATCATGAACACAATAATACATATAAAAATAATAAATTTAAATATTAAATAAAATTCAAAGTTATATTATAGTATAAACAATTAGTTGTGTCGTTATAATCATTGTCAATATCATTAGTCATAAACAGTAAAATGATAAACTTGCAAATGATTGGTTAAGTTGTCACAATCAATGTCATTAGCTTCGCGCAACTCAAATCGAATTTGATCTTTATCGTATGGTATTATTTTATTTTTATTCTTCAATTGCTTTAGTGAATGAAAACGTCATTTATTAATTTGAAAATAATTCTACTTGTGTATTTTAAGTAATAATATCTACTTGTGTTGCGGTGTAGCTATGTATGTGAGCATAAATTGTTTTAATTTGTCCAGGTTCTTGTAGGCATATCACTACTTTTTTTCAACCTCATTTACCTACATCTAATGAGCCAAACTCAATATATTTAATTATTTTTTTTGATCAAAAAATAAAATTCAATTTATATCTTACAAATTTGGAAATATTATTTCTTATGTGGATTAATTTTGCATATTAATTTGTGTATCTAGTGCTTAAAATTTGAATTTCTTTGTATCAAGACAATTGTCCTTTTTACTTACTCTTCTTTTACCTCTTCCAGGTTTTCTAGGTTAGTCTCATACGGTGCATCGAATTACTAGCATACGAGTACTTTGTACGAGAGTTACAACAATTGCTCCATTGCAATGTTCCAACTTTTGGACAATCAATTTGCATTTACTCCATAAACTGGTAACAATCAATTATGCAAGAGCACTTATAAGGTCCGCTTCTCAATCAATATTTGTAATTCGAAGTCTTACTCTCGTCATAGAGTTTGTCATTCGCAAATCAAAGGTCATATAATCGTGAAATCTCAATGTTAGATTTCAAAAATGTACTCCTTTGCTCGTAGAAGCATGGGCAATCCGTGTTTGAGCTTCATCATTCCCAGCATTCGCGGAAATAACCTAACAGTTATTCATATAATTGAACAGTTTGTACATCTCCTTGGTATATCTTGGGTTTCCAAGAGAAAATTTCACACAGTTTCTTCTCAATCTCACTTGTTTCAATATTCTTTATCTTCATCGTTGTTCCACAACTCAAACCAATCATAGCTTACATTATACCATCATGTCTCAAATCACAAACAAGTTAAGTTTTCGAAAAGATCAAAACACTAGCAATTGATGAACACTATCAAATTTAAAAGTTCTCATTCAATTTTTTCTTCTTCTCCAGTTAATGGTCAAAATTTAATCTTCATGAGCAACAGTTACTTAAGTTTTCTCGCCATTTGTAAAGATGAATAAAATCAATACCATTTCAAAGAGAAGCTTTTCATGCAAATCTTAACACAGACAAGAACTCTGTGCCATAAATGAAGAGCTCAGCAAGTACTGCACATTTCCGTCAACCTGTTCTGCACTTTTTAAGCTCTCCAATGTTTCAAACCAGCATAAGAAAATGTTGACTGAAATATATATGTGCTTCAACCAATTCCCTCATATGACAGCAGCTGGACATGTTCAACAATCGTTGAAATTGGAGAGGGATACGTCAGTCAAAACTCGGCCTTCACTCAAAATGACAAACTTTGCATTAGAGACAACAATAGAAGAGGACACCATTAGAGCAGACCAGAAGATTAACTTCAAAAATTCAAATAAATGACACAGACAATAGCCAAAGACAATGAATGAGCACGTTCAGGATGGGTAATTCTACAGCACAAGCTCATAGAGGAAAGAAATAGAGCGGAGCTTTTTTGTTAGCTCCAGAGATGCAACAGAGGTGAATTGCTGGCTATTGCAAGATCATGATATCCTTCCCAAGTCTTTTCTTCCTCGAGATGATGGTGGAATGTTGGCAAGTTGGTTTGTTCTCCGACCTACCAAACAAGGGCAACAACTATCAAAATGAACAATAAAACACCCAAAATTTCCTCCATTGTTTGATCACCAAGAAAGGGAATAAATGAAGTGGAGGACACATGAAAAAGAATACTTCCAACACACTAGAAAAACAATTTTCAGGACTGCCTGAAACACTAGAAAAAAAAAAGGGATCGAGTTTGTGCATACCCCATGGTGTGCCATTATTGAAAGAGCTGCTAGCAAAAGAATTTGAAGTTACAGGATCATAGCTAAAAGAACTGTGCGGTGGCTTTGTATGAATCCCCTCGTTCCCATGAATAACAGGTGATCTCCCATAATTGTTACGAATAGGCAGCTGACTCAAACGACTGGGAGAGGTTGGTGATTGTGACATATATAATGGTGTCCTTGGCATGGAACGGCCATACCCATGAGGCAAATTATTATAAACAGAAGGTGGACTGCTTGCCTCTGAATTTGAAAACCCTTGAATAGGTCCACCTGGCCTGAATCAAACATAAACACACATTAAAACGAGTCCAACCTCAGGTTCTGAAGCTCCGAAAATTTTCAATTTCTTCAAGCTCTACCAATAATTGACGCATGGACATCAGTAATATAAAATTGCAAACTGCTCTTAGGCCAGTCAATAACACAGCAAAAACACCAGGTAAACAAAAGCGTCACCACTTGGACTACACACCAGGTTGTGGTTGAGGTTTTCAACACACTAAAAATAAAAGGTTAGGTTAGGGTAGAGAGATGCCTAAACATGAACTTGACATGCTTAACAGTCCTGCTTGGACATTCCAATTTGCCTCCTTAAAATCACTCAGCCTCACACTTGTGACCCTTAAGTTACTACCTAAGTTCCATAAGTTCTAGTGTCTGTAGATACACGTACCAATTACCCAGGAAAAAAGGAGAGTGCAACATTGAGTCCGTATTGTTTCTAAGATATGAGAAAGAGTGTAGTTGTGAGAGTATTGAATTAAGTGGGAATGAAAAGGCATAACGGGGAAAAGGATTTACCATATAATGAATATAGTAAAAGAGGAAAGAGCTTTAACAAACATCTAAAAAACAAAAGATAGGAAGAGCTTTATAGAAAAAACGAACAAAATAATTACAACTCCAATAATTAAACCACTGCAGTAAATATGCAAAGCCCTTCTGCAACAGAACGCAAACAATTTCATTGGCACCAAATTAATAACGTATGTGCAATATAGTCTAATAAGACCATCAGCACAGCAGAATCAATCACAAATAGACAAAACACAAAAACATGATAGACAAACTAGTCCGGTATCAAAAATTCCAACATGCATGCATCAACTCGCAAGAAAACCAAATTATGGATCAAGATGAATATTATTTACCTCCATGATGTATTCGATATTGGAATAGAATCATGATTGTACATTCCGTATCCAAAAGTTTGTGGAGATGTTGTAGCTTGATCGATATGAACCATATTATTAAACTCAGAAGCAATGTTGTTCACATCGGCACTGTCATCTTGCAACAGCAGTTCATCACTGAAAAACAGAAAAAATTATGAGCTTACAAAATATTTGCCAACTTTGACACTCCCCTATAACATATACCAACCAACACTCCCTCCCCATATCTCTCTCTCTTCTCACCCCTAATATTTTAAGGAAATTATTAATGAACTTCTTTTTTTCTATATGATATGATTGATATCCTACACATCTAAGAATCAGAACAGCATAACCAAGACAGTACTTTAAAACAAAAGCACTATCAGACTATCGGGAGATGTCTCACTTCTTGAATCATACGAATTGAAACCTTTATAATTTAATGTAATCACTCTCCATACACAACTGTCACCGGAATGAATTGACCAACTCTTGCCCTCATCTGTTGTTATTAAAAAAGAACTCATTTTATTGACTAGAATGATATTGCTGATTAGAGCAGAAAATTTGATAATACAATTGATCTTTTCAGATTAAACCTGTATTTGCAAATGAGATCTCAAATTTTCGTGTTTGAATTCGATCTTTGTTCATCAGAACTTATTAGACAGACTAAATCTTATTTTTGCTGATTCTCCAGTGTATTTATCTTAAGTAGTTACTACTTTTACACATTAAATTTGATCTTTACTATTTTACTTTCATTGAGAGAAACAAATTTTGAAGTTTGAAACTATTTTACTTTAAGTAGAAGAGAACAGGACCTAAGCAAGGGAATTCTCTGAAAAGAGTTGATTCCAGAACAAGTCAATGCAGTCACTTATTCTCAAATAACTTAAACAAAAACCCATATTTTTATCAACCATGACATCATGGGATAAAAAAAGATGACACCAATTATCAAGTTGCTTTTGTTAAGGTGCCAATTTTTTCTCAACCATGAAATCATGGGAGAAAAAAGATGACACCAAAAATCAAGGTGCTTTTATTAAGGTAGGTTAGGAATCAGAACAAAACAGCAAAAAGGGTAGATCGGGCTCAAGTTGCCATAGAGTGTCTGTCCAACTGTTGGTATCAACTTGACCCAAATCAAATAACCTCCACTCAAATGTTGAGTAAGGTTCTGACTTCAGATTTCTTATAATTATCATCCAATAAGTCAAATGCCTAAAATGCTAGAACAAAACAACTGGTAGCCATGCTAGGCTGCTAGCTGATGCAACATTAAGGAATCAGCAGTAGAAGTCCTAAGAACAAGTGCCCTTCCACGGAGTGATCTTTCGAAGACAAAAAAAAAGGTTCACATGTAGACAAGCTCACAACACAAAAATTAATTAACATAAAAATCCATAACAAATATATTCTAGAAAAAAGAGGTCAATTAGGAAAAAGAAAAGGTTCCATTTATAAGAAAACACCCGGGTAGGCACACCTGCAAACTATCTCTAGAAAGCAACAAAAGGAGCACAACTTTTGTTACCCAAGAGAGATACTAAATGAACATACCTATAGTTTGGATCCCAATCACCAGGATCAGGCAATGCTATTGCATCAAGTTTCTCATCCGCAGACCCCGTCATTCGTGACGATTGCTGACTTGAACCATGCAAAACAGAATTTGGTATATAGGAAACGCGGTGATCAGTACTTAAGTTACTACTGCCAGGTGGCTGCTTCCAACTTGATGGGTTAGAGTTTGAAGGCATATGCTGTGAACCACCAGGTAGTTGTGAGTTACCCTCACCTTGACTGGAGCTAGGACTCTCAGTCACTGGACCCTGATATTGAAACGACGATGTACCCTCTTGAGGTGGCATATTTCCGGAAAATCCAGAACTTTTCCGCCGGCTGAAATGGCTAAGAGCGACACCTTTTCCTAGGGGGGATCCCTGACAATTTCCTCTTGCTGGAGATGCAGCACCATAATGTCCAGGAGAACCAGAATTTTGAATAAAACTGTTTGGTGGAGTAAACTGTGAAGGACTAGTTCCAAGGGGTAATGGTGCAAAGTTTCCTGCTGACGGACTCGCACCAAGTCCTTGTGGCCTATGAAAAATTCTACGCCTTGCATCAGGACTAGTTCCAATCATTGTCGCACCACTTTGAGAATGAATATTCATTGCAGATTGACCAGGTGAAAAGTATGTAAATGCATTATAATTTTCCCCATAGCTCCCATAGCTACTTCCAAGTAAATTACCATCATTATAACTATTATGGCTTCCTAAACTACCATAACTACTACCATATGCAAATGGTGGCATCTGAAGCTGCGGACCAGCATGCATAGACACCATCCGCCCTGGAATCTGCAAAAAGATATAAAAGTCAATCTCAAATATAATGGTAGGGCACTTTCCGAAAACCCCCTCTTCTGGAAAGTGCAGTAGTGAAATGTTGTGAAGCACAGGGACATCTCAAGGGTATCGTACCCCAATTCTAGTACTGCCCAGGGACGGGCATGGCCAGGGGACGGCGTTGACTAACCGGGTACGGCTGAACAATTACTGAGATGGCTGAAGTATTTTTGGGGACGGCGGTGGACTTCACGCGCGTCCCTAGTTTAAAAATTAAAAAAAGAAATCAAAGAAGAATAGGACGAGCAAATGAACTGGCGATTTCACAAAACAAAACACCTAGGGCTCCGTTTATTCTTCGCACTTTAAGTCTACTCTCTCTCTCTCTCCGTTGCACAGCGTGTTGCCAACCACCAGCATTCCCTTGCATCTCTCTTCCCTCACATCTGCATCATCTACATTGATCATAAGTTCAGATTTTTATTTCTTTCTTAATTCTTCAGGGGCTGTTTGGTTGGGGGAAGTAATCAAAGGGAATGGGAATTAACTGCCCCCATTTCCTTTTATGGTCTTTGTTTAGCTATTTTTTCCATTCCCTTAACTTCAAAGTTCAAACCCTATGCCACCCCCCCCCCTCCCCCAACAACAAAAAAAATCTTTTCCATTCCCTATCTTCCACCTAATCCTAAACCCAACCACCAAACCAACCACCCAACCTCACCAAATTTTTCTGGTCGCCAGCCCCCCTCCCCCACCCCCTTCTCAAAAACCACCACCCACATATATCCACCCTCCACCACCCCCGAAACCCCCTCCAACACCTCCAAGAACCCTTCTCCCCATCCTCCCTCACCCCATGCCACTCAACAAACCACCTACGAAAAACTTGAAACCCTAGTTTTATTTTAATTTCTAGGGTTTTCGTCTTTTCGAATAGGGGTTTTGTGGGTGGTTTGTTGGGTGATGGAGGAGGAGCGAGTTGGGGAGGAAGGTTTTCAAAGGTGTTGAAGGGGGTTTCGGGGGTGGTGGAGGGTGGCCGGGTGGGTATATGTGGGTGGATTTTTTAGAAGGGATGGAGGAGGGGCTTCGGGGAGGGGGCTGCCGGCAAGGGGATAGGGGGTGCCAGCGAGGGGAGAGGGGGCGCCAGAGATGAGAGGGGCTGGCTAGGAGTTTAGGACTAATGTTGGGTGATTGTATTGTGGCCTCATTCCATTTCATTTTAAAAACAAATGGACCCTCAATAGATTGCCATAAATTGATTTCCCATTCTTCCCTTGCATAGATTTATTGTTTGCTTCTCTTGTCCCTACTGCCCCTATTTGATGTTGACATGGTTGCCCTTTCTTTTTTCTTTACTTAACAGCCACTTCATATTTTTAATTTAATGCTACTGCTGATTTATGAACTATATAATTTCCCCATAGTTTATAACTTTTAAAAGGATTAACTAAATATGCTGGTTCTTTGCTAAACCATTTCTTAGGTTATTCAGATTTGCAGTTTTCTAATCATGTAACAGTCTATGCCTTGCAGCCTTCTGTCCCCATGCGGCCATACCTGTTTAAGCTCTCCATCCCTGTTTTGTTGAAATTTAGTGTTATGATAGGGGAAGTTGTGCTACTAACTTTGTGTGATCTAGGGGGGGAAAAAAGAACAAGCTGCAAGCTTACATTAGGAGAGAGACCAGCAGCAAACCAATGCCCTCCACCAGGATGATGGTCCACCTTGAAGTTTTGTGTAACTGGGCTAACCGGCTTCTTGATATAGAATTAAAACAAAAATAAATAAAAAAAATTACTAGTGTTAGAAACTTTGAAATGCAAAAGTGATTGATTTTTTTTTAAAGATAACGGTCAATTCTGAACAGACATGCATTTCCTTAATACTTGAGCACACATGGCTAGATGGATCAAATCCATGCAATATTTTATATGATAAATACACCCCATAGCACATAACAAACTTGAAAATAAATGTCTTAGGCAATCAGCTCTCACCATTGCTCCCAAGTTAAACGTCTCTAAAAAAAGGTTCTGGATGTGCAAACTAAAAATTCCATGGCAAGTGACATAATTATAATCATCAAGCTATTTTAAATTAGCCATTAGTAAAGTTTCGAACGATATGAATAGTATAGTGTGAGCACAGATCAGTACTAGTACACCATACTATATAAACAAGCAAAGTGGCTACTGTCCAGTAACCAACGTGGTTATATAGCTCTTCCCAGGAATCCAAAGCTTTGATGGCTTGACAGGCTAACAAAAGGGTAACGAGTTTTTTAAAAAGGTGATATGCTGTGGGTGTCATTACGTCAAAGAGTTTCATATTGCTAACATATTGTTGTCAGTGAGTTTCATTTAACTATTGATAGTTGTCAAACCACATGTACAAGTCGTACGTTGGAAATAAAAAGTAACTAATCTAAAAAGGAAATTGCTATGGAGTTGGTGTGGGCCTCCATCAAGTGTATAAAAGTATAAAGAAAAAAATTACCATAAAAAAATGTCATATACATTTTAAGACAAACATAAAGGAAAATTATAGCAAACATTAGGGGACGCAGGGCTAACTTTTAATAGTTGACATGAATACATCAACTAAAGTAATCAACAAGTCATTAGAAGGCCAATAAAAAGAGAACTATTGCAGATATGATAGAAATTGGATTATAAACTGTGCAAAACCACTAACCACACAAGGAGTCTCAATAGGAGGCTTGTATGGGCTTGTGAATGGCTCTCCAGTCACAAAAGGGTGTTTTGAAGCCTGCAAGTATAATTTAATCACTTAGATTCATAATTAATATCATGCTGCATCAGACGACCAAAGAGAGAAAAAAGCTTCTGTGACAGAAAATAGTAGAACCTGAAACGGAGACCATCGTTTTGCAGGATCAAACGCCACAAGCCCCCTTAGAAAATCACTAAGCGCCAACCTTACTTGCCTTTCTGCAACATTACATGACAAGCCAAACCCATAATGTTTAAGGATATGAGCAAGCTGTAGAAATAAAATGCAAGAAGCATTATGTTAAGGACCAAGCAGGGTACAGACCTTTGATTATGTCTTCTTCGGGTAAGTTTTTTCTGTAAGGATAGGCTGCAACAATGCCTTCAAGATTCATATAATTGAAATATTCTTTTCCAATAGCAGGCTTCTTCTTCTCCCTCTGTCTCAAAAAGGCAGGAAAACTTGATGAATACTAGATCCCATAAACATATTAGTCCATCAAGAAACGGAGGGCAAAACAGAATCATATGTATCCATATTATACACAAAAGGTCAATTTTAGGAGCAAATTCTATACCTGGGTAGGGAAAAAGATGTATGCATAAGCCTCCCAAGACCTAAGCTTGGTAAACAATATACTAGATGGTGGCCGTTGTAAAACATGACCTATAATGACTTGTTGCATGCCTAATGGAAGAACATCGTACATTTAAGAAACTACACTTATCTTAGAAGTGGTCACAAACTGTCTAATTTTGATGGTTATTTTGAATTTTACACTTATCTTATCATTCACCTAAATTAGAAACTTGATCAATCTGCAAAAGTTATCTGGGTTATTTACAGGTGTAAAATTGGCAAATTTCCAAATTAGTAGGCTTTCTCAAACTGCACATCAATTTGGAATCCTACAGTCCTGATATCTAGACTTGCCACTAAAGTCTAAACAACAGAAATGTGATGTCAAAATTGACAGTTTGATGTGGCTGTGAATAGGAATAAATAGATAGATTTCTCAAGGAATAAGAACAATTCTGACAGGGCTGCTCATTGAGTAAATGGACTGATACAGAAAGGTAGCTTCCTACACAGGCAAAGTATCAAATGGCTAGACCTCATATCTCCTTTCGCATCTACTAATACTGGTAGCTTATAAAACTTTCACAAAAACGAATGAAAGAGAAGACAAACAGTTTCACAAAAATGAGATAACCAGAAAGAAAGTAATGTGAGCAATTCTCTTTCACAGATTCATGAAAGAATCATATAGGATTCATTAGCTTTGGTCCTCCTTAGGATTCCGCTTGAACAGGGGCAACACCCTCAAGTCAAATTCATACTTGCTAAAATAATAGGTACATCATATAAAGAGATCAGAAAAACCAAAGGTTTGACTAGAAATTCCAAATATTTCCTTTGAAAGGAAGTGCCACCGCCAAATACTAAATTCAATCATCTTATCCTCATTAAAGATAATTAATTTCGGGTTACACACACTTACAGCTGCATACTCTTCCTCTGATAGTGCTTGGTATGCACTCCTTCCTCCTATAGAACCACTGTCAACACTTCCAATAAACTTAAAGAACTTGTTTGTGCTTTTTGCCTCCTTGAGTAGATAATCAGGGGGTTGACTCCTACCAAAATGCAAATACAGAAAACAGTCATTGAAGATTTAATAAAAGGATGACATCATAATCATCCTCATTGATGGACTACATAGAAATACATAAGTAACAGTAGCATCACCTAGTGCTTTGGTTTGGATAAAGAAAAATAACGATACACAATCTATATTTTACAGAGTAATTAGCAAACAGAGACCAATTTAAGAATTGCATCTTACAAACTCCCTCACTCCCACAATATTATTGTGAAAAACAAAAAAGCATTGCCAATTTTTTTAGTAGAATGGCAAAAGTGTCGGTGAAAAGCAATCGCTAGCACTGAAAAACTTTCTAGTATGATATCTCTAGAAAATTTACAAGCCTATAGAAAAAGTTCATTTAGAGACACACGAAAAGAGTATAGGAGTTTAAAACAAAGTTTAACAGCTTTCTGGTAATTGTAAGTTTATTACGTCAATGCTCGTGCACCTATTATTTAATAAAGTCTTCTCTTCATAGTACCTTATTGAACACGAATTGTGTGAAATAGCAGTTTTATTTACTACGAAGTATGTTTTTATTTATATTGTATATTTTGAAAAAAATCACCTTGTAAAAATTTCCTTCCTTATAATCAGCACCTTAAGATAGAACCTAGCCAAAAATTCAAATTCTAGGCCATTGACATATAATTTAAAAATTTGGAGTTTTGACAGCATTCTGCAGCTGGGAATGGAATTTAGAATAGAGTATCACATGCTCTATAAGAACATTTTCCTTGAAAAATTGAAAGCATAATAATTGAGATGAAAGAGATTAGAGTACATATTGAAATTCTTTAGAAAAGAGAGTGCCGATCGATGCACAGACATACAAAAAGGATCCATAGAAAGATGGGAGAATGGAGAGGTGAGTGAAGCATAAATTAATCTTATTAGAATCAAAATAAACCCATCACCATTTTAGGATTAAAAGTTCTACCCAATGAAAATCTTTAACTATGGGTCCGTTTTGTAGGGCGTAAAACATTTTCGGATGAAAATAATTTTCCATGAAAAAATTTTACATTGGAAAACTCTTTTTCATGAACAATTTCCATTGATTGGTTGCATGTACAATAGTTTCACATTTCAAGCATTTTTCATTGTTTGGTTGGATGAAAAATCAAGTATTTCAATCGTAAGGAAAAATGGTTTCCTTCCAAGTGTGATGGAAAATGTTTTCCTCCCAATTTTGGGGGAAAATGTTTTCAACATGGGAGAAAACCATTTTCCACCCCAAGATTTACATTTTAATATTTTACTCCAAACCAAATGATGAAAAATGGGAAAATTGTTTTCGGGGAAAACGTTTTACGTCATACCAAACGGACCCTATGTCTTTCCTCTTGCTTAAAATGTGTACAACCTAATTGGTTAAAAATAAATAGGGAAAAAAAAGAAGTTGGTGCAAATTATAATGGGATATGAAATCATCTAATGACAACATTAGTCATATAATTAAACAATGGTTAAGCAAAATGATACTGATGCACAACCCACACCAACAATTCATCTAATTTTTATGTCTACAAGACACTCATCAGAAAGAAGAGAAGCATACCCAAGTATGCGGATCATCCTTCTTAAAAGATCAAATTCTGATGCTCCAGGGAATAAAGGGAGGCCTAGAAACAACTCAGCGACAATGCATCCAAACGACCACATGTCGATAGCAGTAGTATATCTTAAAGACAAAGTTAGGGTATGCATGTCATTTTAATGTTGATGAATATTCTTCAATTGATTAGACAAGAATTCACATAAATATAAAGAGCAAATCAGTAGCAAGATTGATGATTAACACTATTATTGGATAATAACCACATAATGGAGCAAAAGAAAAGGTAAAGGAAAGGACGGGGAAGGTAGAAGTGAGTTTCAATTTCCTTCCAAATCATTCCAGCATCGGAAAATTTTGCTTGTAATTGAAGAAAGGAAAATTCAAACTTCCTATTCTCTTGATTTTCCATCTCCAATGCCATAAGTCCAAAAAATAAAAAAGAGAGAGGGGGGGGGGGGGGGGGGGGGTGTTCCTCATCCACTATAAAACCTGTAGTGTACTATTAAATTTTTAATCCTCATTCAACAGTTGGCTAAGAATTCACCAGCCAATTATTAATATTCCTCTACCCAAGGTAGAAAGATAACAATTGACAAACGAAGGATACTGATAGCCAAGAAGCACTTCCGGAGACCTGTAGTAACGACTCTGCAACAAAAAATAGACTTCCAATGAAAATCAACAACATAAACAGTAAAAAATCTGCGTTAATGAAAATAAAAAACAACCTGAATATAAGAGTAAACAGTCTTATCCTCCATACAGGCAGATCCAAAGTCGATGATTTTGACTGCTGCTGGTTTCACACTGAAAATATTACAATGAAGTCATGAAGGGATCCAAAAATATATTCTAGTGGTCATAAAACAAAGACACACCTTGTGCACAGAAGAATGTTCTCTGGCTTCAGATCACAGTGAATGATGCCAGCATCCTTCATCAGCGCCAACCCACGTAAAATCTAATAAATTAAAAAGTGAGATGGAAGGGAACGAAAATGGTGCTGTTACAGGTACTCAATTAAAATCAAAAATCCACCTGTTTGGAGAACAACTGTACAATGCTTAACGACAGCCCTTTAAAATTGTTAATTTTTATTAGCTCATACCTGCCACAAAAGTATCAACACTAAGTCACACAAAATTTATAAAAGCTACACTCTAAAGCCACAGGCAAGTCGAACTTACAAATTTGTGTCTAGTAATTCGAAAGAAATACACAGATGACGCTGAAACACAAAGTAATCATGAATGCGAACAATATGATGCTTATCCTCAGGATCAAGCTTGTTGTTTAACTGCAAAGAGAAAAGGCAGAATATTTAAAGAAGTCCAGAGATTATATACTTTCACAGCAGGACACAGCAGCAGTGAAGATACCGTCGTCAAAATTGAGACTTCAACCCATGCCTGTTGATAGTAAGCAGGCTGGTTTTTAATGATCTTGACTGCTACAAAACTGTAAGTTTCAGGCACCCAACACTTGGCAACCTGTCCAAATGTCCCATGTCCAAGGATATCTTTAACAATGTATCTGTAGAGAAGGGAAAATTTTCTAGGTTAACTGTACTAATAATACTTAAAAGCATGAAATACCCATGCCACACTTACTTTCCGCAGAACAAGCGTAGATATGAAAATGAACCGCAAAAAATATAAGTGACGACTGGCTACCTATCTCCAAAAGTAACTTCATCGCCAGCATTTCATCTATTCTTCAACTAGACATTATGGGAAACTGATAAGTAGCATGAATGATCCGGAAAAAATTGTATTTCTTCATATCTTATAGTGTGACTCTATCTTGCACTAATATTTGCATATTTTATAGAGGTTTTTATATCAATTAATATCTTTTTTACCAAAAAGGAGGGTGAGTGAGTCCAAAAAAGAGCTTATTTCACAAGATTTCTCTAAATTTCAAGTTAGAATGAAAGAGAATTCAGATGTTCTTGCCTTTCAAAGTTGGAGAAGTATATGGCCAATCATGACAAAGAAATAATATTATAAGAAATTGATAAGAGACACAATTTTTATATTACTTTTTCTTGTTTTTTTTCATAAATAAACGTGTGTCAAATTTCACACAAAGAGGCAAAGGGATGATATGCATACGTTCTACAACTAGCTAGATTGCTTAGTAGCAACAACAACAAAGCCCTTGTAAATAGAAACCTATATCCATTAACGGACTCACTCCCCTCTCCAGCAGTGGTTTGAGTGGGGTCCTGTATCCATTAAGACCTATCTTCACTATCAAACTTCGACAAATATCTTCACCCTCACTAGCAATGGTTTGAGAAGGGTCCTAGTAAATTGCAACCTCAATAAAAGTCCCAAAGTCCTCTTCTCTTGGGAGCTAATTTACACTTCCCACATATCTGTACAACTAACTTCCCACAAAGTTTTCCCCAATTCTGTTTCTACTTTCTAATTGCATCTCATTGACTTTTAACATACAACAACAACAAAACTGTAGTCCCAAAATAATTTTAGGTCGACCGGACATGAATAAATAAGAGAAATCAGAAAAGTCATCTACATAAATCCCTTCCTTCCATTCTTCCCCATATAACGCCAAATTCACCTCAAGCCCCAATGACCTCATGTTGCAAATAACCACCCTTATCCAAGTTTTCTTAGGTCTTTCTCCATTCTACCTCTCACCCACTTATCCTTTGTGCATTATTCAATCTCTGTTTTACAAGCCCAAACCATCTTAGAAGATTTAGACCTATCTTATCCCGAATAAATGTACCTTCTTACTAATAATCATATTCCTTACTTTATCATTTCTTGTATGCCCACAACACATTTAACGTAGCAAACGCAACCCTATCATATTCAACTTTCGTACATGAGTACATGACAAGTATTTCAAAGACCAACAATTTGTCCCATATAGTACTTGTACGGAAGTAAATTGTCGATACCTCATTGGTGATTTCCCAAGTTCTCATATCCTTGCAAACTACAAACCAACTACTCTTAAAAGATGACCCGCGGAGATTGATGTCCCTTTGATAACATGTACAATTACCAAAAATCATTTTGTGTACCAACTTAAATAGCATAGTCAACATGTTTGGTGCTCTTAGCATGCTACATTCGAATCAACAACTTATCACTATTGAGTTTGCATTTTGAATAGGTGGAGTATAATTACCTCACTAAAACCCTGTTTTCTTCATCTTATTTCAGCAAAAAAAGTTCATTTAGTAAAAATAAGTTCATTTCGTAAAACTAAGTTCATTTCAGCAAAAATCAGTTTCAATCCTTAATAAATTGTAAATGATTTCAGCAAAAATAAGTTCAATTCGGCAAAAAAAAAGTTTTGTTCACCAAAAATAAGTTCACATCAGTAAAAATTTCGGTTTAGCAATTATAAGTTGGCGAGAACAAAGCCTAAGTCACTAGGATATTGATAATGAAAAAGAATTACTCAAACTTGTATTCACTAAGATTTTTGATGTAGCCACTTTAAACTCCTTAAGATAAGAATGGTGTTCCCTAACTCCCAAGTGACTATTAAAGTTTAAACACAGATTTAGCCTTGTTAAAAGTCAGATTAGACAGAAAGTTATACTTAGGCATCAAACGGATGTTATACGCAAATTTTTAAGCATAGGAATTGCTGACAACCCTCCTAACTATATTATATTAAAAACATTAATATTGAGTCTTATATAGAACCTAATTTATGTATACTACCTCCATCCCTCAAACTTATTCCCATTTCAATTTAATATGTTCGCCTCAATGCACACCCTCAACTCATGACAAATTTGCACATTCCCATCCCAAGGAAACTCTGCAATATTAAGAAGTTTCTCAGAACCAGCAAAAACTAAAATTTGCATTTTAAAGGGATTTTTGGTCAAGTAATATTAATCCATCGACAATAGCATATTGCTTCTTGATTATTAAGTATCCTATGAAACTTCACAATATAAGAAAGCGGTAATATCCAATAAAAGAGAATCCAAAAAAAAAAAAAAACTGAGAAAAAGAAAACAAACCTTTGATGTGATTTTGAATTGACCAAGACATAATTTACAGAAAGAATAAGATCTGAATTTGCATTGTCATGGCCATCATTGAGTACTCCATCAGCTGGACTTGTTAAGAACCTCTTGGGATTTAATTCATCAGAATACCTGAATTCGGGATTACATTGTTGATAGGTTTCGACTATGTGCTTTGTAAGTTTTAACACCAACTACATAAGAACAACAATACAAATTTAGTATGGTATTGTTAAAGCCTACAAATTACAACACTCTCTCAATTACATACTATCAACACGAAAGTTTACTTATTCATTTCAATTCTTCTATGAAGATACAACCTACGTTACTTCAACAAACTCATTTACCTCAAAATTCGTGTGCTGAGTTACATCGTGTTGCTGACACTGTGTTACTTCATTTTTAACTAAATAATTAACTTTTTTCTACAAAAATGGCCGAGTCCAACACTTGCACACCGGCAGTCGAGTGGACACTTAATCCGTGTCAGACTAAAGTAAAATATAACATACAAGCATTCACAGCAAAACAAGACACTAACTTATATGCATTCAACAAGGATCATTGCAGAAGAAAAAAAAACCAACATTATATATCATTATAAGTTTATAAAACTAGCAACTAGCATTATTCAAAAATTAACAAAATCAATGATTGCACATTCCATGATCAATCATAATCATATGATTATATGAATACAAAGTTAACCCAAGACAATTAAAAAGTCAAACATGATCATAATCTAATCAAACTACACTATCAAATATATATATATAAAAAAAAAAAAAAAAAAAAAAAAAAAAATTTTTGAACAGGGCCACACCCTCAAGTCAAATTCATACTGCTAAAAATAGGTACATCATATAAGAGATCAGAAAAACCAAGGTTTGACTAGAAATTCCAAATATTTCTTTGAAGGAAGTGCCACCGCAATATAAATTCCTCATCTTATTCCTCATAAAGATAATTAATTTCGGGTTACACACACTTACAGCTGCATACTCTTCCTCTGATAGTGCTTGGTATGCACTCCTTCCTCCTATAGAACCACTGTCAACACTTCCAATAACTTAAAGAACTTGTTTGTGCTTTTTGCCTCCTTGAGTAGATAATCAGGGGGTTGATCCTACCCAAAATCAAATACAGAAAACAGTCATTGAAGATTTAATAAAAGGATGAATCATAATCATCCTCTTGAGGACTACATAGAAATACATAGTAACAGTAGCATCACCTAGTGCTTTGGTTTGGATAAAGAAAATAACGATACACAATCTATATTTTCAGAGTAATTAGCAAACAGAGACCAATTAAGAATTGCATTACAAACTCCCTCTACTCCCACAATATTATTGTGAAAAACAAAAAGCATTGCCAATTTTTTAGTAGAATGGCAAAAGTGTCGTGAAAAGCAATCGCTAGCACTGAAAAACTTTCTAGTATGATATCTCTAGAAAATTTACAAGCCTATAGAAAAGTTCAATTTAGAGAAACAAAAGAGTATAGAGTTTAAAAAAGTTTAACAGCTTCTGGTATATTGTAAGTTTATTACGTCAATGCTCGTGCACCTATATTTATAAGTTCCTTTCACGTACCTTATTGAACACGAATTGTGTGATGAAATAGTTTTATTTACTACGATAGTAGTTTTTATTTATATTGTATATTTTGAAAAAAATCACTTGTAAAAATTTCCTTCCTATAATCAGCACCTTAAGATAGAACCTAGCCAAAACATTCAAATTCTAGGCCATTGACATAATTTAAAATTTGGAGTTTTGACAGCATTCTGCAGCTGGGAATGGAATTTAGAATAGAGTATCACATGCTCTATAAGAACTTTTCCTTGAAAAATTGAAAGCATCATAATTGAGATGAAGAGATTAGAGTACATATTGAATTCTTTTAGAAAAGAGAGTGCCGATCGATGCACAGACATACAAAAGGATCCATAGAAAGATGGTGGAATGGAGAGGTGAGTGAAGCTAAATTAATCTATTATCAATAAAAACCCATCACCATTTTAGGATTAAAAGTTCTACCCAATGAAAATCTTAACTATGGGTCCGTTTTGTGGGCGTAAATAATTTCGGATGAAATAATTTCCATGAAAAAATTTTACATTGGAAATCTTTTTCATGAACAATTTCCATTGATTGGTTGCATGTACAATAGTTTCACATTTCAAGCATTTTCATTGTTTGGTTGGATGAAAAATCAACGTATTTCACGTAAGGAAAATGGTTTCCTTCCAAGTGTGATGGAAATGTTTTCCTCCCAATTTGGGGGAAAATGTTTTCAACATGGGAGAAAACCATTTTCCACCCCAAGATTTACATTTTAATATTTTACTCCAAACAATGATGAAAAATGGGAAAATTGTTTTCGGGGAAAACGTTTTACGTCATACCAAACGGACCCTATGTTTTCTCTTGCTAAAATGTGTACAACCTAATTGGTTAAAATAAATAGGGAAAAAAAAGAAGTTGGTGCAATTCTAATGGGTATGCAATCACTCATGACAACATTAGTCATTATAATAACTGGTTACAGCAAAATGATACTGTGCACAACCACACCAACAATCATCTAATTTTTATGTCTACACAGACACTCACAGAAAGAAGAGAAGCATACCCAAGTATGCGGATCATCCTTCTTAAAAGATCAAATTCTGATGCTCCAGGGATAAAGGGAGGCTAGAAACAATCAGCGACAATGCATCCAAACGACCACATGTCGATGCAGAGTATATCTTATAAGACAAAGTTAGGGTTATGCAGTATTTAATGTGATGAATATCTTATTGATAGACAAGAATTCACATAAATATAAAGGCAATCCGTAGCAAGATTGATGTTAACACTATTATTGGTATAATACACATATATGGAGCAAAAGAAAAGGTAAAGGAAAAGGACGGGGAAGGTAGAAGTGAGTTTCAATTTCCTTCCAAATCATTCAGCATCGGAAATTTTGCTTGATGAAGAAAGGAAATTCAAACTTCCTATTTTCTTTGATTTTCCATCTCCAATGCCCTAAGTCCAAAAAATAAAAAGAGAGAGGGGGGGGGGGGGGGGGGGGTGGTTTCCTTCATCCCACATAAAACCTGTAGTGTACTATTAAATTTTTAATCCTCATTCAACAGTTGGCTAAGAATTACCAGCCAATTATTAATATTCTTACCCAAGGTGAGAAGATAACATGCAAAACGAGAGTACGATAGCCAAGAGCACTTCCGGAGACCTGTAGTACGACTCTGCAACAAAAAATAGACTTCAATGAAATCACACTAAAACAGTAAAAAATCTGCGTTAATGAAAATAAAAAACAACCTGAATATAAGAGTAAACAGTCTTATCCTCCATACGGCATCCAAAGTCGATGATTTTGACTGTGCTGGTTTCACACTGAAAATATTACAATGAAGTCATGAAGGGATCCAAAAATTATTCTGTGGTTCATAAAACAAAGACACACCTTTTGCACAGAAGATGTTCTCTGGCTTCAGATCACAGTGATGATGCCAGCATCCTTCATCAGCGCCAACACGTAAAATCTAATAAATTAAAAAGTGAGATGGAAGGGAACGAAAATGGTGCTGTTAGTACTCAATTAAAATCAAAATCCACTGTTTGGAGAACAACTGTACAATGCTTAACGACAGCCCTTTAAAATTGTTAATTTTTATTAGCTCATACCTGCCACAAAAGTATCAACACTAAGTCACACAAAATTTATAAAAGCTACACTCTAAAGCCACAGGCAAGTCGAACTTACAAATTTGTGTCTAGTAATTCGAAAGAAATACAAGATGACGCTGAAACACAAAGTAATCATGAATGCGAACAATATGATGCTATCCTCCGAGAAGCTTGTTGTTTAACTGCCAAGAGAAAAGGAGAATATTAAAGAAGTCCAGAGATTATATACTTTCACAGCAGGACACAGCAGCAGTGAAGATACCGTCGCAAATGAGACTTCAACATGCCTGTTGATATAGAAGCAGGCGGTTTTAATGATCTTGACTGCTACAAAACTGTAAGTTTCAGGCACCCAACACTTGGCAACCTGTCCAATGTCCCATGTCCAAGGATATCTTTAACAATGTATCTGTAGAGAAGGGAAAATTTTCGGTTAACTGTCTAATAATACTTAAAAGCATGATACACCCATGCCACACTTACTTTCCGCAAGACAAGCGTAGATTGAAATGAACCGCAAAAATATAAGTGACGACTGGCTACCTATCTCCCAAAGTAACTTCATCGCAGCATTTCATCTATCTTCAATAGACATTGAGGAAACTGATAAGTAGCATGAATGATCCGGAAAAAAAAGTATTCTCATATCTTATAGTGTGACTCTATCTTGCACTAATATTTGCTATTTATGAGGTTTTTATATCAATTAAATCTTTTTTACCAAAAGGAGGGTGAGTGGTCCAAAAAAGAGCTTATTTCACAGATTCTCTTAAATTCAAGTTAGAATGAAAGAGATTCAGAGTTCTTGCCTTTCAAAGTTGGAGAAGTATATGGCCAATCATGACAAAGAAATAATATTATAGAAATTGATAAGAGACACAATTTTTTATTACTTTTTCTTGTTTTTTCATAAATAAACGTGTGTCAAATTTCACACAAAGAGGCAAAGGATGATAGCATACGTTCTCACACTAGCTAGATTGCTTAGTAGCAACAACAACAAAGCCCTTGTAAATAGAAACCTATATCATTAACGGACTCACTCCCCTTCCAGCTAGTGGTTTGAGTGGGGTCCTGTATCCATAAGACCTATCTTCACTATCAAACTTCGACAAATATCTTCACCCTCACCGCAATGGTTTGAGAAGGGTCCTAGTAAATTGCAACCTCATAAAAGTCCCAAGTCCTCTTCTCTTGGGAGCTAATTTACCTTCCCACATATCTGTACAATAACTTCCCACAAGTTTCCCCAATTCTGTTTCTACTTTCTAATTGCATCTCATTGACTTTTAACATACAACACAACAAAACTGTAGTCCCAAATAATTTTTGGTCGACCGGACATGAATAAATAAGAGAAATCAGAAAAGTCATCTACATAAATCCCTTCCTCCATTCTTCCCATATAACGCCAAATTCACCTCAAGCCCCAATGACCTCATGTTGCAAATAACCACCCTTATCCAAGTTTTCTTCGGTCTTCCATTCTACCTCTCACCCACTTATCCTTTGTGCAATATTCAATCTCTGTTTTACAAGCCCAAACATCTTAGAAGATTTAGACCTATCTTACCGAATAAATGTACCTTCTTACTATAATCTTTCCTTACTTTTCATTTCTTGTATGCCCACAACACATTTAAGTAAGCAAACGAACCCTATCATATTCAACTTTCGACATGAGTACGTGACATGACAAGTATTAAAGACCAACAATTTGCCCATATGTACTTGTCGGAAGTAAATTGTCGATACCTCATTGGTGATTTCCCAAGTCTCATATCCTTGCAAACTACAAAACCAACTACTTTAAAAGATGACCCGCGGAGATTGATGTCCCTTGATAACATGTACAATACCAAAATCATTTTGTGTACCAATTAAATAGCATAGTCAACATGTTTGGTGCTCTTAGCATGTACATTTGAATCAACAAACTATCACATATGAGTTTGCATTTGAATAGGGGAGTATAATTACCTCACTAAAACCCTGTTTTCTTCATCTTATTTCAGCAAAAAAGTTCATTAAAAAATAAGTTCATTTCGTAAACTAAGTTCATTTCCAAAATATTAGCAAAAATGTTTCAATCCTTAAAAATGTAAATGTTCAGCAAAAATAAGTTCAATTCGGCAAAAAAAAGTTTTGTCACCCAAAATAAGTTCACATCAGTAAAATTCGTTTAGCAATTATAAGTGGCGTGAGACAAAGCCTAAGTCACTAGGATATGATAATGAAAAAGAATTACTCAAACTTGTATTCACTAAGATTTTGATGTAGCCACTTTAAACTCCTAAGATAGAATGGTGTTCCCTAACTCCCAAGTGACTTTAAAGTTTAAACAGATTTAGCCTTGTTAAAGCAGATAGACAGAAAGTTATACTTAGGCATCAAACGGAGTTATACGCAAATTTTTAAGCATAGGAATTGCTGACAACCCTCCTAACTATTTATATTAAAAACATTAATTTGAGTCATATAGAACCTAATTTATGTATACTAACTCCATCCCTCAAACTATTCCCATTTCAATTTAATATGTTCGCCTCAATGCACACCCTCAACTCATGACAAATTTGCACATTCCCCATCCCAGGAAACTCTGCAATTGATTAGAGTTTTTTCTCAGAGAAACTAATTGCTTTAGGGATTTTTGGTCAGTAATATTAATCCATCGACAATAGCATATTGCTTCTTGATTATTAAGTATCCTTGAAACTTCACAATTGAAGCGGTAATATCCAATAAAGAGATCCAAAAAAAAAAAAACTGAGAAAAGAAAACAAACCTTTGATGTGTTTTGAATTGACCAAGACATAATTTACAGAAAGAATAAGATCTGAATTTGCATTGTCATGGCCATCATTGAGTACTCCATCAGCTGGACTTGTTTAGACCTCTTGGGATTAATTCATCAGAATACCTGAATTCGGGATTACATTGTTGATAGGTTTCGACATTGTCTTTGTAGTTTAACACCAACTACATAAGAACAACAATACAAATTTAGTATGGTATTGTTAAAGCCTACAAATTACAAAAACTCTCTCAATTACATACTATCAACAGAAAGTTTACTTATTCATTTCAATTCTTCTATGAAGATACAACCTACGTACTTCAACAAACTCATTTACCTCAAAATTGTGTGCTGAGTTACATCGTGTTGCTGACACTGTGTTACTTCATTTTTAACTAAATATTAACTTTTTTCTAAAAATGGCCGATGCCAACACTTGCACACCGGCAGTCGAGGGACACTTATCCGTGTCAGACTAAAGTAAAATATAACATACAAGCTTCACAGCAAAACAAGACACTAACTTATATGCATTCAACAGGATCATTGCAGAAGAAAAAAAAACCAACATTATATATCATTATAAGTTTATAAAACTAGCAACTAGCATTATTCAAAATTAACAAAATCATGATTGCACTTCCATGATCAACATATATCATATGATTATTGAATACAAAGTTAACCCAAGACAATTAAAAAGTCAACATGTCATAATCTAATCAAACTACACTATCAATATATATATATAAAAAAAAAAAAAAAAAA
>PYUH01000052.1:1765105-1847856 GCA_016808085.1 Suaeda aralocaspica
AAAAAAAAAAAAAAAAAAAAAACAAGAATCTTTAATCTCAAACAATAACTTACAGGTCTTCTAACCACAGCTCTAGCTCTCATGTTACTAGTTTCTTGTGACAATGAATAAGGACGGAAAACCAGCTGCCGAGGCGAAAATCCCGAATTCAGCAACGGCGATGACCACGGCGACTCATCACCACCACCACCATTCTTGTGGCTGAATTCTTCCATTTAAAAAACACCCACAAAAACCACTAATTCATAAAATTAGTCAAACAAACATCCAATGTATAATCCAAAATTCGATCATAATTTAACCCTTTCTATAGTTTAAATGGGGAAATTTCTTGCTACTACTACACAATTCCGAATTCCAAGGTTGACCCAGATGACTCCAAACCCATATTCAAATACCCATTTAAGAAAAAAAAACCGAATTGAATTCAACCAAATTGTTACGAATGCCTCATCTTTTGATTAAAAAAGGCACAATTGAAGAGAGAAATTGGGGGAAATTAGTCAAATCAAAGATGAAAAAGGGGTTAAATGATAATAAAAATCAAATCTTGATTAGGGGATCGAAAAGGGGGTGGAAGATTAAAGAAGGGGTTTTGATGATTATTAAGAAAATGATGATTATATTGAATTGAAAGAAAAAATATTAGAATTGGAAAAAAAGGGGTGAAAAAAAAAAAGGGGAAATTTGAAGGTTGACGAAAGAAGAGAGTGTTAGGGGTGTTTGGGGGTAATGGAAGAAGAAGAAAGTTTTGATTTTTGATTAATTGAAATTGAACACGGCTATCATTGTAACTCCGTGCGAAATTGTTACTTGATTGTGATGAATCCGGTCTTTTTTTTTATTAGTTTTTTGTTGTCGTCACGCTATAATATATTTATGGAGTTCGGATAGTATTTATTTTATATTTATTGAACGACAAAATAAGAAAATAAAATGTTATCAAAGGTAAAAATGTTTTATTTGTGATAATGAAAATAGAACTTTGAGATTTACTATTTAGTCTTTTGAATCTCGAGTTGAAGGAGGGGGTGCAAGAGAGGGGGTGTTATATTCAAAAATTGGTAAAGTTTGTCTTTTTTACCTGGGAGAATTTATTAATTAGTTGAAGTGCATGAAAATTCATTGTCATAAAAAAAACAGACTCGGACTCTCGGCAAACTATTAGGCATAAGATAGAAAAGGAAGAGCGACTATGGGGAGAGGGTAAGAGGATCAATTAACTTTTAGACATAGGGTTAGGTTTATGGATAGGTCAAATACAAGAGTTATGAAATAGTAGAGAGTCATATAATATATTGAATGTAACAAATCTATATTTGTATACGCTCAGTACATGGTGCTCTGTATATATTGTATATATACTGATACTTAACCGACCATGTTTATGCCATTTTTTAACACATGTCAAATTACCAACAAAAAAAAATTACTCCAACATGATGTGACATCATTCTTTTTATTATGAAGAATTAGCTTTTACTATTAATTATGTATAAGTAATCTTGAAAATAATTGTTATTAATGTAGTAAATACTATACACTTGCTATACTTTTTTATTTGATTTTGTTTTTCATCTTTTTTCATATGTAACTTTTTTCCACAACTAATTTATTTATCGAAAAAATATTAAAAACATATCAATCAACAAATCTTTCTATGTAATAACAGTGCATCACATGAGATGCTATTCTAGTAAACAATGAATATGTAAAGAAATTTTAACAAAACAAAGGGATAAATTATGACGGATCGGAGATCATAAAATGATGAAGTATGAGATGTATATTGTGTTAATAAAGCAATATTTATTATTTAATTCAACTTTAGTAAGGTTCCTACACATAAGAGTTTGTTGTATAGTGAAGTACCTCATTATAAACTAGCTCAACGAGTGCGACTCGTGAGGGTATTGATTAGCTTGGTAGTGTAGCGTGATGCCTCCTGGGTGGAGGCTTAAAGTTTGTCAATGTAGCCCTTAATTTTTATACATTTATCATGATAAAGGTTGTGTTTTATAATTTTGTGAATCATAAACTCCATACATCAAAAAAGTTGTTTCATTTGATATGTCAATGCTAGTTTTCCAATGTTAACATTTACTTTCTATAGCTTAGACTCTTTGTACTGACACTTATACATGAACGTCATACATGCTACGAAAGATTAGTTTTGTGGAATCGTTTCCCCACCTCTCTCATATGTACATCATATAAGGATTGTATAAGCATTTGTGTAACTTCGATCTATAATTAGATGTGGTCATCCATCTAGATGAGTATCCTACGGTCTAATTGGTCTAGTCGCTTAAACAAGAAGAAATGTTCATGGAGAATTTTAAATGTAGTAGATTATTAACATGTCACCCTCGTAGAGTTTAGATGTGCACATGCCACATGATAACCCTTTTGATTCTCAATTTGCCGCATCAAGTAGGATTAAGATTCTCCTAAAACCACTCCCTACTTGGTTCTATTTCTGCATAAAATCAATCCAAATCAAAGTTGTCCCAGTGCAAAATCATTTATCCATAGTGAACAATGTTGTGATGATGTAGTTATGATAGAGATACAAGTCATACGAGCACGTTTTTTGTGCAACATGCCGCACGAAAACCGAAGCGTGCGGCACAAAACAACATTTAATATCTGATAGCGTCAGAAAACAAAAAAAAAGCACTTAAAGCGCGTGAAAAACAAAACACACGAAGAACAAAAATGGGAGAAACCCTAACATTTTCTCTCTCCTTTCTTCTTCATTCTTCAACATTCATTGAATTCTAGATTTTAATTGAATTCTGGATTTCGTCATAGAATTCCGCATGCGTTTCTTATAAAAAATTGATTCAGAAAACTAATAAATTTTCAAGTTCAACACCGGTAATAAAGCCTAATTTCATTCAAAAAGTTAAGTAACCCCTTTAACAAGTACTGGTAAACCCCTGAAAAATTTAAGTAACCCCTGAAAAATTTAAGTAACCCCCTGAAAAAGTTAAGTAACCCCTTCATCAACAAAAACTAGTAACCCTTAAATTAATTTAGTAACCCCAAAAAAAGTTGAGTAACCTCTTCAACAAATTTTAGTAACCCAAAAAAAAGTTATGTAACCCTCTTCAACAAAGATTCATAAACCCAGAAAAAGTTGAGTAACCCCTTCAACAAATTTTAGTAGCCCCAAAAAAAGTTATCTAACCCCCTTCAACAAAGATTCATAAACCCAGAAAAAGTTAAGTAATCCTTTCAACAAAGTTTCGTAACCCCAGAAAAAGTTATGTAACCCCTTCAACAAAGATTCTTAACCCCATAAAAGGTTAAGTAACCCCTTCAACAAAGATTAGTAACTCCCATGAAGTTAAGTAACCCCGACCCTTTAACAAAGATTAGTAACTCCTTCATCAAAGATTCATAACCGTCAAAAAAGTTGAGTATCTCCTTCAACAAAGATTAGTAACCTCTGAGTTAGAAAAATAAAGATTAAATATAACATATAGTAATGAAAACATAATTTGAGGACAATCGAGCAAAAATCACAACAATCTCAAACCTAAAACATGCATCATAGATAAAAGGACGAATTTAATTATTGATTTTCGACGCTACTCAAAATTTACTCCTCTGTTTGACGAAAACCTTGATTTTAGGAAAAATCGAGCTCAAAAAAAATAATGGAAAGCAGAGAAGAACATTGAAAACTAAAATTAATGAAAAAGATTGAAGAAATTTTTGGAGCAAAACATGAAAAGAAAAAGGAATGAGAAAGAAGAGAGAGAAAGAGAAAATGGCAGAAGACAAAAATGAATGAGAAAGAAAAGAGAGAAAGAGAAAATGGCAGTAGAAAGAGAAAGAGAAAAGGACAGTTAAGCAATCACACGAAGAAAACAAAAAAATAGGATAGAAGCTCCATTTAGGCTAAAACTAAAAAATGTTACATGGACTTTTATATTTATTGGGCTGCCACACCGATTCACTATGGTATGGCAGAGGCGGTATTTAAGACTAATTCAACTAAATAAGCTTAAGAAGCAAACACAACTTCAAACACCAACAACAAAAACCACGACCACACAACATTAAAATTTTGTTGGTTCACTTCTTCCCCACAACTCTAAAATAAAACAAGGAACCTAAATTAAACACGTCTACACCAAAAAACCCCTTAAACCCCCTAATTTCCCCCCTCTTCTCTCATTGGCTAAATTCAACCACTTATTTCCTCCTTAAAAAATTAAACCCCAAAATATCTAATTTTAATTTTTTTTTCCACCATTTATACACCAATTTGAACATCACCATTTTTCATGTAGCTTTACTTCACTTTATTCGACAATGGCAACTTTATTAACTAAATTAAAAATAAACACAAACTAATTTTTTATTTTCGAAAAAAAGTTTGATTGTTAAACAAACAATTTCAATGGATACATTGTGCTATTATGTTTGTGCAGGATTATCATCATCTTCATTGTTTGGATTACACAACTCACGGGTTCAAGCGTTAACTGCGAAATCAATTCCAAGGTTCTTACATGTTACTTCTTCAGCGACAAGGCAAAGAAGCAACATTACAGTTAAGGTTTCCGAAGATGGTAATAGTGGCAACAAATTCACTAAAAAGAGGAAGAAAGCGGTGAGGGTTTTGACACCGGAGCAAAAAAGGTGGACCCCAAATAACAATAAGGGGTTGCTTCAAAATGGGGATCCACTTGGGAGGAGGGATTTAGGGAAGGTGGTGGTGAAGTGGTTAAAACAAGGGATGAGGGCGATGGCGGCGGAGGTGGCAGCGGCTGAGATAAGAGGTGATTTAGGTGAGTTTGCGCAGCGGGTGGGTCCCGGTGTGACGTTCTTGATTGAGGCGCAGCCGTATTTGACTACGGTGCCAATGCCATTGGGGTTAGAGGCGGTTTGCTTGAAGGCGTGTGCTCATTATCCTACTTTGTTTGATCATTTTCAGCGCGAACTAAGGGAGGTTTTAAGTGGGTTAGAGAGTGATTCGGTTTTTGAGAATTGGCGGGAAACTCAGAGTTGGAAGCTGCTTAAGAAGTTAGCTACTTCAGGTGTGATGTTTTCCTTTTGGAACCTTTCTTAATGTTTGTTTTTGTTTTGAAATTGATGGTTTTTTTGTATGAGTTATAGTTTAATTTATGATGATTGCTTTGATTGGTTTATTTGAGATGGTTTGTAATGCTAAATTTTTGAATGTGTTGGAGGAGGTTTTAGTTTTGGAGGAAATGTGGTATGATGAGATTGATGACACGTGGGAATTTTTAGGAAATGGATAAAATTGATTTGTGTTGCGAACCCCGCCTTTTGGGACCAAGATCATGTTCTTTTGGGCTTGTTTTAAGTTTAGTTTTTTTTTTTTTGATACTAGGGAGCCACAAGGGTAAGTGGAGAGATTCGAAACCAGGATCGCCTAAAATCGGGGAAAAACTTTAACCAACTGAGCTGTCCCTTATTTTCTTATTTTAAGTTTAGTTAAGTGATTTCTGAGCGAGCTTAGTTTTGGAGGAAGTGTGGACGTGCGATATGATGAGATTGGTGACATGTGGGAATTCTTAGGAAATGGATAAAATTGGTTTGTGTTGCGAACCCTGCCCTTTTGGGACCAAGATCGTGTTCTTTTGGGCTTATTTTAAGTTTAGTTAAGTGATTTTTGAATGAGCATATTATATTCATTTCGGTTTGGCTGAGTTGATCTTAGCTCAAACTCAAAAGGACAAGGTCTTAGGGTTTTGATGTTGTTGGAATGATGAATGAGGTTAGATGAAACTTAGGACATCCAAGCGTGACTCCCCCTTAAATGTCCAAACTCATTGCAATAATGATAATTGAATTTTTGAGAATAAGCTGAAACTTGATTGTGAATATCAAGCCATAGTTATGAGAGTCCGAGAGTTATGCTCTTGTTGTTGCCTTCAGGGTCCGTTTGGTAGGGCGTAAAACATTTTCAATGTAAAATGATTTTCATTAAAAATAGTTTTCCATGGAAAACAATTTTCATGGAAACAATTTTCCATTGTTTGGTTGCATGTAAAAAAAGTGATGAAAATAGGGAAAATGAAGGGGATGGAAGGAGGTAGTGAGGAAAGAGTGTATAAGGGGATGGGAGGAAAATTGTTTTCCTTTCATTTTGGAAGGAAAATGGTTTTCATCATTGTAAGGAAAAATTTACTCCCATGGAAAATTATTTTATATTCCTTAATATACCGAACAATGTAAAATTGGGAAAGAGAGGAAAACACTTTTCATGGAAAATGTTTTACGCTCTACCAAACGGAGCCTTAGTCTCCACTCCTTGTATTTTGTTCTGTTAACTTTAATGCTATTATATACAGTCTGATTGTTTTTATGCTGTGTTGCTTCAATGATCATTTTTCCACCTTACCGATTCTTCGTTTTCGTGTGTTAATTGATTTGCATTTGATGGCACTAATGTAACAGCTCCACACAAAGCTATTGCAAGGAAGGCCTCCCAGCCACCAACGCCTGGTCGTGGTGCTTTAGGGATTGATATTGAGAAGGTCAGGAAGATGCAGACTAACATTGACCAATTCACAAATCATATGGCAAATTTGCTTCGGGTAGAAAGGGATGCAGAGTTAGAGTTTACTCAGGAAGAGTTGAATGCTGTACCTATGCCTGATGAAAGTTCAGATTTCTCTAAGCCAATCGAATTTTTGGTCACTCATGGGCAGTCGCAACAAGAACTTTGTGATACAATATGTAATTTAAGTGCAGTAAGCACTTCAACTGGTAGCATACCTTGTGACCTTACCTTTGAGACATTAGACATTGCTGTATCATCTTCTTAATATCTTTCATATACTTTGCAGGATTAGGCGGAATGCATTTAGTGGTGTTTAAAGTTGAGGGAAATCACCAGTTGCCACCTACTACCCTCTCTCCAGGAGATATGGTCTGTGTAAGAACATGTGATAGTAGAGGTGCTGGTGCAACTTCGTGCATGCAGGGATTTGTTGACAATCTTGGGGAGGATGGATGCAGTATTAGTGTTGCTTTAGAATCTCGTCATGGTGATGCCACATTTTCTAAGCTTTCTGGTAAGCTTGTGCGAATTGACCGCATTCATGGATTGGCTGACACACGAACTTATGAGGTATTTGAAAAATATGAACTGGTTATTTTCTCGTAGCTGATTGAGAAGATGGGTAAATAGTTAGTTTCACAGTAGTTGATTGGGATGGTTCATTGAAGGCCATACTCGTACGCATATGGTCATATGTCAAGTTGTGTCAAGTTGCTAGATAGCATGACATGTTTGGAAGTAAGTACAAAATTAAGAATGTAGATGGAAAATATGTTGCCAAATAGTAATGTGAGAGCACTGACGTCATCTGGATTTTTCTTTGAATTGGAAATGACCCTTGTAATCGTGTCATAGATCCTACTGAATTGCAGAAATAAGAAACCATACCCAAAAGCGCTTGAGTGATTACTCATTTTTTATTTTGGGATTTGGGATTGAGGGTCAAGTTTTTAGACTGTCAATTATAATTTTGGATGGTTTAAATGGGGTCTATAATTTTACTATTTGGCTTTTCTTCTTGGTGTTCAATTTAACTGCAAATGCATTTGGTAGTTGGTAATTGGTTTTTGGGTGATTCTAGAAAAGAAGGTGCTCCATTCACTCGCAAATTTATTTAGGTGGTTATTCCGAGGTTCTAGAAAAAGTTTCCCAAGGTTGTCAATTTGGATCAGAATATTTGTTCTATGTTCTCATTCATTGTCGGGACACCAATTGTGGCTTTAAGAAGTTAAAAAAACTTGAAACGTCGTTCACATGGATTAATAAAAAAATCTATAGGAAGTAATATTGGCTTGATTGAGAAGATGTCTGAATCTCAATAAATCTATAAGAAGCATGCCACAACTTGATGTTATAATTGGTAATTTGGTATGCCTTTGTCTAACTATCTCATGTTTTGTGTTTCTAACCCACTTTTTCTTACTGTTTGATATCAATATTTTTTGAAATTCAAATTTAAAAGTTGGTGTCAATGTTGAAAACAACTAATCAGAGAAAAAGGCATTACAAATTGTGGGACAGTGGAATTAAACTTTATCATGAAGCTTAGAAGGTGCAAGGGTTTTGAAGGTGTGCGATGCAAATGTCGACTCAGTGTTGTAGAGGAATGTTATCAAATGCAAGTTTGGACTAGAATTGCTAGGATGGTGTATTAAGGTGTAAGGTCTCTTTCTTTATGGAGTAGGTAAATATTTTGAAAGTAGCAGCATACTTGCATGTATTCAAGACCTAAGTTGGAAGGTGCCTGAAAGATGTTGAGGTGGTCCCTTGTCAGTTGTCACATGAGTGCCACAATCTGGTGCATGACAGTCGGATTTGACTAGAATATTTAGCACTAATTTCATTATTTAAAAGTCTCCTATTGTTATCGAAGTTTTGCTTACACAGGTTCTATAATGCCATATTGGTTCTTGCTCTGTAAAGTCCTTGCACTAGGTAATATATGACTATGGGTTACTGATCATGAAGCTATCTCAATTAGGTTGCATTGTTCCAGCATCCTCTTAACTTGGCTCATTCAGCCATTCAGGCTTTATTTTAGTTTAACATGCAAAAGCAAAATAGTCTATCTATATTTTGTAGATAAAGTTTTTTCGACTTTACTTGGTTATTCCGAAACAATTTTAACAAGTAAAACTCAGTTTCAGCCAGTAAATATTAGTGTCTATGACAAACAACCGCCATATTAATTTAGTTAAATTTCTGATATGAGGTGAAAATCTTTTTTGGTCATTTTTGCATAGGTTAATCTAATATGAGGTGAAATAGGACCTTGGAAAATTTCTTGCTTCTCTGACTTTTAATAAATTATTTATTCTCCTTTGTAGCGGAACTTTGAGGCATTGATGCTACTTCAGAAGAATGGTTTGCAGAAGAAAAATCCATCCATTGCTGTTGTGGCTACTCTTTTTGGTGATAAAGAAGATGTAGATTGGTTGGAGGACAATCAATTGGTAGATTGGAATGGTGTAGAGCTGGATGGTCTGTTGGAGAGCAGCAATTTTGATGATTCTCAGCAAACAGCAATTGCCTTGGGATTGAATAAAAAACGACCCTTGCTGTTCATCCAAGGGCCACCTGGTTCTGGAAAATCAAGACTGCTGAACAAACTCATTGAGTTGTCTGTTGAACGTGGTGAAAAAGTGCTCGTCACAGCTCCAACAAATGCTGCCGTTGACAACATGGTTGAGAAGCTTTCAGATACTGGGATGAACATTGTGCGTATGGGGAATCCTGCACGGATATCCGCAGCTGTTGCTTCAAAATCATTAGGTGAGATTGTCAATAGCAAAATGGGGGAGTTCAGGACTGAATTGGAAAGGAAAAGATCAAATCTAAGAAAAGACCTGAGACAATGTTTAAAGGATGATTCTTTAGCTGCTGGTATACGTCAGCTCATAAAGCAACTTGCTAAGGAGTTAAAGAAGAAGGAAAAGGAGATTGTGAGGGAAACACTATCTACTGCTCAAGTTGTTCTTGCGACTAACATTGGAGCTGCGGATCCACAACTTCGGCGCCTGGGGCCCTTTGATTTGGTTGTTATAGATGAAGCTGGGCAGGCAATTGAACCTTCCTGTTGGATCTCGATGCTACAGGGTAGGCGCTGTGTGCTTGCAGGTGACCATTGCCAACTTGCTCCAGTGGTGTTATCTAGGAAAGCACTAGAAGGAGGTCTGGGAACCTCTCTCTTAGAGAGAGCAGAAAATTTGTACGAAGGAATTCTCATTTCAAAGCTGACAACTCAGTACCGGATGAATGATGCCATAGCTGGATGGGCTTCGAAGGAAATGTACGATGGGTTATTGAAGTCCGCTGCAAATGTCTCTTCTCATCTTCTCATAGATTCTCCTTTTGTCAAGGTAGCCTTTGTCCTTATCAATTGATTGTGGTTTTCGCTAAATGAATATCTTCTGTGTTTCCCAAGTTATGATGTTTGCTTATCTTGGTTTTAGCCTTTAGAAATTAAGACTCAAGCCTTTATAATGAAGGCTTGTGTTTTGTTTTCTTTTACACCAACCAACCCTCCACCTTCATTTTGCACGCTTCAATGTCCAAAGTTTCTTGGTGAAGCTATGGTTTGATAAGGAATTATTGAAGTCTTGTGTTGCATTTAAGAAGCGTACCACTTCGAGCATCTGTTTCTTGATAAAGCCATGGTCTCATATTTACTCCTTGATGTACTTTACTGCCAACTGAGCTTTCTGTGATGCTTCCTCTTCATGCAGTGCACATGGATAACACAATGCCCATTGCTATTGCTGGATACAAGAATGCGCTATGGACATTTATCTGTTGGCTGCGAGGAACAAATGGATCCAGCTGGCACTGGCTCTTTCTTCAATGAAGGGGAGGCAAACATTGTTATCCATCATGTCCTGTCATTGGTTTATGCAGGTTAGTGCTTTTATGAAAAACATACTTACGTGGTAGCACATTAATATATAGGCAAAAGCTAATAAGCGCCCCAGGGGCGTTAAATATGCATGCTAAAAGTGGAAATATTAATTTTAATCAAATATTAATTACATCGATACATGCGTGATTTTGGCTTGAATTTCCAAATTAATACTACCTCCATCGTTTTTTACATGTTATATTCACTTTTTCACATGTTATATTCACTTTTTCACACCTCCCAAGATACAACTTATAAAATTAATATCTAGAGTTTGGTATAACTAAAAATTATAAAAATAACATTTTTGGAAAATATAAGTCGAGACGAATCAAACAAGATCTCATATGACTATGTTTTTTGTTACGCATTAATTACCAAAGTGAGTCAAAGTTACACTGTTAATAGTGTAAAAAAACCCTAATGTAGCACCCCAAAAAAGACCGAGGGAGTAGCATTTTGGAACATATATATTTAATGCTTATCTAATGCCCCAGGGTGCTAAGATTGAAGCATATGTTTCATATAATATCATATTTTTGGATAATTGAGTATCCGTCTTTTTTGGATAATTTAGTGACTTCATCTTTATGGTAGATGTTAGTTAAGGATTAATCTATTATGCAGGTGTGAGCCCAAAAGCCATAGCTGTCCAGTCACCTTATGTTGCCCAAGTGCAATTGTTGAGAGAGAGGCTGAATCAAATGCAGGAGACTATAGGCGTTGAAGTTGCAACCATTGATAGCTTTCAAGGTCGGGAAGCTGATGCAGTAATTATATCAATGGTACATTTCATCCATCCAATTATCGTTGCTTGTTATGCCTTTCACCTAGGGTCCGTTTGGTAGGGCGTAAAATATTTTCAATGTAAAATGATTTTCATTGAAAATAGTTTTCCATGGAAAACAATTTTCCATTGTTTGGTTGCATGTAAAAAAAAGTGATGAAAATAGGGAAAATGAAGGGGGTGGAAGGAGGTAATGAGGAAAGAGTGTATAAGGGGATGGGAGGAAAATTGTTTTCCTTTCATTTTAGAAGGAAAATGGTTTTCCATCATTGTAAGGAAAAATTTACTCCCATGGAAAATGATTTTACATTCCTTTGGGTACCAAACAATGTAAAATGGGGAAAGGGAGGAAAACACTTTTCATGGAAAATGTTTTACGCTCCACCAAACGGAGCCCTAATTATTATAATTTGCAAAAATTACATTATACGATACCATTGTATTTGCATCCAAATGACAAGTTGATAGTCTTTTAAGATCTTGGGTATCATAATTGTGACCTTTTGCTCTATCATCACTTATACTCCTTCTGTTCTAGAATAAATTTTATATTTGGCTTGAACATGCATATCTCTTGGAAGAGAGGGAGTGGAGGGTAAAATGCCTTTTCTTTTGGGTGTCTGTTTTGTTTTTATTCAATTACTTTTACACTTTAAGTAATCTTATTTGGCAAAAATATTCCATTGTTTCCTTTTGCATTATGTTCATGGCTTTTAAGATCTTGATACGTCTTCAACATGGCATGTTATGCTTTCATTTACCAACTCTTCAAAATTAGTCCAGTTCTTCTTCTTTCTTTAAGATCAATTGCTTGTTTTTCAAAGGCATGTTATGTCGCAACTGTCGTAAGAGTTGCAAAATCCAAGCTTTCTTTAAATTTTGAGGCAAATATTCAATATTTGAGAAAAGTGAATTGGTGCAAAACTTGTAAGGCCTCTGAAACATATGGTGATGGATCTATGTAAACATGCCTTTAAATTTGAACAAAACAAGCAAAATGTTTGGTGCATATTTTGTGAAGGAGGGGTGAATTGGGATTTTACTGATTTGTAACTGTCTTCATCCTCTCATTAAATTGGGGAAATTCATATGCAAATACATTTATCTTAATATTTGGCAGTTCTTTTATCCAGTGTTATAGTGTCATTGATAGTTTCAGTAGCTAAATGATCAACTACAAAGCAGTTGACAATCTCACATATTCTGCTCATTTCTATATCTTGTTCAATAATTTTCGAAAAGACAGTGTTTGTTAAATTTTTAATGGATGCTGGTTGTTCTTGCATCGTCAGTGAAGGTGTGATCCTGGTTATTGCAGGTTCGATCAAACACATTGGGTGCTGTTGGTTTTCTTGGGGACAGCAGGCGAATGAATGTGGCCATAACAAGGGCACGCAAGCATGTCGCCATTGTTTGTGATAGCTCAACTATATGTCATAACACCTTCCTTGCTCGGTTATTGCGGCATATTCGATATTTCGGAAGGGTCAAACATGCCGAGTCTGATAATTTCGGAGGTCCTGGACTTGACAGCAATCCCATGCTGCCATCAGTAAATTGATGAAGACAAAACCTTCACACTTGTAATAACTGATTGCTGGATTATTTAGATGGCACAACAATTAAACTGTTGATATAGCTTGAACCTCACTTTTGTATAGCATTCATCATTGGTCAATAATATACTAAAAAGTGTNAGAAGGAAAATGGTTTTCCATCATTGTAAGGAAAAATTTACTCCCATGGAAAATGATTTTACATTCCTTTGGGTACCAAACAATGTAAAATGGGGAAAGGGAGGAAAACACTTTTCATGGAAAATGTTTTACGCTCCACCAAACGGAGCCCTAATTATTATAATTTGCAAAAATTACATTATACGATACCATTGTATTTGCATCCAAATGACAAGTTGATAGTCTTTTAAGATCTTGGGTATCATAATTGTGACCTTTTGCTCTATCATCACTTATACTCCTTCTGTTCTAGAATAAATTTTATATTTGGCTTGAACATGCATATCTCTTGGAAGAGAGGGAGTGGAGGGTAAAATGCCTTTTCTTTTGGGTGTCTGTTTTGTTTTTATTCAATTACTTTTACACTTTAAGTAATCTTATTTGGCAAAAATATTCCATTGTTTCCTTTTGCATTATGTTCATGGCTTTTAAGATCTTGATACGTCTTCAACATGGCATGTTATGCTTTCATTTACCAACTCTTCAAAATTAGTCCAGTTCTTCTTCTTTCTTTAAGATCAATTGCTTGTTTTTCAAAGGCATGTTATGTCGCAACTGTCGTAAGAGTTGCAAAATCCAAGCTTTCTTTAAATTTTGAGGCAAATATTCAATATTTGAGAAAAGTGAATTGGTGCAAAACTTGTAAGGCCTCTGAAACATATGGTGATGGATCTATGTAAACATGCCTTTAAATTTGAACAAAACAAGCAAAATGTTTGGTGCATATTTTGTGAAGGAGGGGTGAATTGGGATTTTACTGATTTGTAACTGTCTTCATCCTCTCATTAAATTGGGGAAATTCATATGCAAATACATTTATCTTAATATTTGGCAGTTCTTTTATCCAGTGTTATAGTGTCATTGATAGTTTCAGTAGCTAAATGATCAACTACAAAGCAGTTGACAATCTCACATATTCTGCTCATTTCTATATCTTGTTCAATAATTTTCGAAAAGACAGTGTTTGTTAAATTTTTAATGGATGCTGGTTGTTCTTGCATCGTCAGTGAAGGTGTGATCCTGGTTATTGCAGGTTCGATCAAACACATTGGGTGCTGTTGGTTTTCTTGGGGACAGCAGGCGAATGAATGTGGCCATAACAAGGGCACGCAAGCATGTCGCCATTGTTTGTGATAGCTCAACTATATGTCATAACACCTTCCTTGCTCGGTTATTGCGGCATATTCGATATTTCGGAAGGGTCAAACATGCCGAGTCTGATAATTTCGGAGGTCCTGGACTTGACAGCAATCCCATGCTGCCATCAGTAAATTGATGAAGACAAAACCTTCACACTTGTAATAACTGATTGCTGGATTATTTAGATGGCACAACAATTAAACTGTTGATATAGCTTGAACCTCACTTTTGTATAGCATTCATCATTGGTCAATAATATACTAAAAAGTGTATAAAGCCTTTTGTAAAGCCTTGAATACGTATACCGTACATATACTAGATATGCAAAAATACGGTATATTGCAATAGTTTTCTAAAGATTGTTCATAGTTTTGCTTTGTTTAAATAAAGCCAAAATTTATGGAAAAAATTTCAACTTTCACCAATTTGAGTAATTTTACTATAATATGATACTGTACAAAATATTTTCTAAAAGCAATTACGCATAATGACTTGATTGAAAATGTTGTTTATAGGTTAAAAAAGTTAATTGGACAGGGCTTGTATGTGGTCACAAGAGCGAGAATGAGAATTGATCCCATGACCTCCTAATCGAAAAAAAAGCTCTAACCAAATGAGCATCCCTCACTCTCAAGATGACATGTCAATTTTAAACTAGAGATGATTGGAATAAAGGTTGGAATTGGGAGGGCTGTTGATATCGAATTACAAATCCCCTTTACATGAATTAGCAAATCCTCGAAAAATTCTGGTACCTCTTTCTCCCTTCCTCTCCTTTTTAATTGCTTTATTATTTCTCTGTTGCTTTTAATTTATGGTTGGAATTTTGTCACTGATAATTTAGTTAATTACTTAGAATTTTGAATCTGACCATTTATTATTATTATTATTATCATCATTATAAGAAATATGTTAGTTTTGAGTGAATTCTTTCATCCTTACCAAAATTTTAATTGAATCAAATTATATAGAATGGCGGGTACAGGGGAACTACCAAAGCCTAGTTATGACGCAAAACAATACTCAGGTGGAAGACCGTCTTACCCTCCTCAACTTTTTCAATTCATCGCATCTCACACCCCTTCTCATCTTCTTGCTTGGGATGTCGGGACCGGCACCGGTCAAGCCATTCCTAAGGTATACATATTGTGATATAGATACATTTATTTTTTATTTTATACATACTGCGCTCATATAGTTGCACGTTTCACAAATAATATATTCGATTGTTGCAATTATTTTAATACAGAAATAGGTTTTTTTAGTTGTTACATTTACTTTTTCGTATCCGTAACTTATAAAATAAATATGGTATAATAAAAAATTACATTTTAGGAAAATATACATTGAGACGAATCAAACAAGATCCTATATGACTACGTTTTTCGTTACGTATTAAGCACTAAAATAAGACAAAGTTACAATTTAAATAGTGTCGAAACCAAAAAAACCAACGACTATATAGATTCCTTCCTTTATGTCTGGAGGTACAAACTAGTGGGCTTTTAATTTAGGATTCTCAATTTTCAGCTAGCTGAATTTTACAAGAATGTGGTGGGCACGGATATTAGCACCACTCAACTTGAGTGTGCACCCAACCTCCCCAACGTCAAGTATTTTGAGACTCCTCCAATGTTGTGTACCACTTATGTCGACCAAAACATAGCTCACGAATCTAGCGTTGATCTAATAACAGTAGCTCAAGCAATGCATTGGTTCGACCTCCCCAAATTCTACGAGGTTGTGAAATGGGCCTTAAAGAAGCCCTATGGGATCCTTGCAGCCTGGTGTTACACTACCCCTCAGGTCAACCATGACGTTGATTCAGTTTTCTTACCCTTCTACAAGGGCTTTTTCGGCCCTGGTTGGAAGGAGACTACAAAAGTCGTCGATGACAAGTACACAACCATTGACTTCCCGTTTCAGCCTGTTGATGGATTGGTCCATACTGGCCCATTCGAGTTTCGATCAGAGAAGGTAATGAGCTTGGAGGACTACTTTGCGTACATAAGATCGTGGTCAGCTTATAATGCCGCTAAGGAAAAGGGGGTGGAGATGTTAACGGATGAACAACTCCGAAAATTCACTAGTGCTTGGATGAATGATGGCATCACGTACAAGGTTGTCAAGTTTCCTATCTATTTAAGAATGGGGATGGTTGGGGGATCATCATAAATTTCCTATCTAATAATGTTTATTTTATAGTATATGCATGTATGTATCCAGCCAGTGGCAGAACCTGAGTTTTCTTCCTATGAGTTCGAACTCTATACAACTAAAATTTTATGCACAATCATGTATTTTTTTTTTTACTATTCACACAATAGGATTTTACATTTATTTTTTCAGGTTAACTATGGGTACCCGGCAAACCCATAGTGGATCGGTAGTGTATCCGCTTTTGTATGTATCTATATCTTACAATAATGATCCATCGTGCGCTAGGTTGGTGATCATATGAAGATTTACATGCTAAAGTAAATTAAAGGTACTGGAAATTAGATGTATATACTTGATAAAAATGACAATGTAACATTGCATAGAATTAGACCCAAACACCATGAAACGCAATACAACGAACCATAACCCCAAAAGCACGTACGTACTACATGATGCAGGTTATGAATTTACGACACTAATTCGTGTGAGGCCATTAATCATGCCTAGCTAGCCACACTTTAAGTCTAGACAACCCAACTAACACTCGAAATAGATATGCAAACAGTGGTTGAAGAAGGAGAAAGCAGAAGGTCGGAATGCCAAGTTATTGAAGTTTTTTCTATGTTGCCAGGCCGCCTACATAGTTGGAACATATTGGATAAGTAAAATAATTACGCATAGGAAGTTTTAAAGTCAAACATCACATATATGCAGATATGTATATGCTATACTATTTTTTTGAGGGGATGTATATGCTACTATTATTGTTTATGTAACTCAAACACTGGAAAATATGTTTCTACATTAGAGTTATTATTGTTAATGCCTTATATTATATTGTCCTAGTTTACTACTTAAAAGATGAATAATATTATTGATCGATAGGATATTACTCTAATATTCTAATATTTTTTTTTTTTTATGTAAATTAACAAATATTGGTAGATACGAACCGATTGTAACCGTATATATATATTGATCAATGAAATCACAACAGATAAGGGAGTTTACACTATCTCACATGATATTAGCATTAATGTGACTTTAAGATCGCCTATTCAAATCTCAGACTCATGATGCATCCACATAAACTATTTCTGGGCCTCACTGTATGAAAATCTAGACCAAATCAACATTACATGCATTTAGTCAAGCATTGAGCTTGAATTTCAATAACTATGTATTTCCATGCACGAATTCGATATAAAGATTATTTTCTAGTATAATATACTCCGTATATTATATGAAACACGAAGTGTACGTGTTTTTATACTTCGTACGATATCTTTTTCGCTTTGCCGTGTCCTTTGTATAGCCTTTTGTACCCCAATTAGTTGCTTAATCTTTTGATTATAAGGACAACGCATAATTGTTTTAGCAATTTTCTGTTGAATGCGACATCATTGATTTTCTATTCGACTTTCACAATTTGTTGTTAATGACTCCAATAACGTTTATGATACCGTTGTACATTACGATAGCAGGATGATGTGAGTGATATATATGGTATATATAACAATGATGAAATACATTTTCCAAATTCAGTTTAAGAATAAAATGTAAATGGAAATAATATTTTCAACATATATTAGTCAGGTTATTGTGTAAGTATCATTATTATAATATTATGTTATTATTGTTATGAGGCTGGTTACAGCCTAACAATTGTTATATTATGTAAATAAACCCAAAAAGTTATTTTTTCTGTACCATCTTCCCAATCCTTATCATGTTTTTAGAGTTGCACATTTGCAAGTTTAATTTTATGTTCTTTTTTCATTTTTATTTTATTTTTGTATTGAGGCTAGGGTAAAGCGATTCCCAAATTTCTTAGTTTTAACTTTTAAGCGAGTGAAAGAACTAAGCGAGTTTAATTTGTTTAGTGAGTGAAAGCTATCTACTTATTGAAGGAAAAAAATAAATAAAGAGGTTTTGTGGGAGGAAATATATGTGCCATCGATTTCAAAATCAATAGATGGTATTTAACAAATTCTACGTTACGCTCTAGAGTTATTTTGAAACTCTGGTGAGTGAAGCCATACATTAAAACAAATTCTTTAGTTTAGATTAAATGAGTAAATTTTAAAATATAGTGGCCAACTTGAATTTTTGCACACGAAATCCATATCACATAGGGAGTGGTTTAAAATTTGTAAAATTCAAACTTGATTAGATGGTGGTGGTTGAAGTAAGAATACTATTGGGGAACAACATGCACCTATGAAAGTTAGAAGTATTACTTGAATTGGTTAGAATAGCAAAATCAAATTCTTTCACTCAAGAGCATGTAGGGTTATGTACATATGTGTAATAATTAACAAACATTTTACTTATTGATCAATGTTAGAGATATGGTATAATTGTCAATTTGTGACGTAACAATTATTTTGTGATTCCTTGGTGATTGGGCCCTATGAGCATCTAGGATCTATTACTCCCTTAATCTTTTTATACTTGCTCCATTTACTTTTTAGCATCTATCAATATACAACTTATAAAATTAATATCTCGAACTTGGTATAATAAAAAATTATAAAAAATATATTTTTGGAAAATATATATCGAGACGAATCAAATAAGGTCCCATAGTAAAAGTTACAATGTGAATAGTGTCAAACACCCTAATGTAGCAACTAAAAAAAGACCGAGGGAGTACTCTTTGTTTCCTTAATTTGGTTACATTTTGATTTTTTATAAAATATTGCAAGTGTAGCCAATTTAAATAAACAGATGGAGTAACTGTTTGCGTGTTTGATTACTAAGGCCATGTTCTTTTGGACTTAAGTTTTTGGCATTTTAGTTCAGTTCAATTAAGTTCAATTTAGCTCACTTCAATTCAGTTCAGTGTACTTTAGTTCAGTTCAGCTCAATTCAATTCAGTTCCTTTAGGTTCAATTCAACTCATTTCAGTTCAATTCAATTCAATTCTATTTCGGTCTAAAAAAACAGGGCCAAAGTACAAAAGATATAAGCCATAACCCATAATATAATGTGTATGTCAAACTTTTCTTACCACCTACAACAAATATCAGCACAAAAACACATCATACTACTTATTTCTTAATTGGCTATTTTGTTACGTATTCTTTGAAGAAAATTCGTCTACTGCAGCACAATTTTGAAGCCTCAAGCCGTCAATAGGCATCTTTCAAGTAGGCTACTATTATAGGTCCCACGAGTATATATTTTTTAAGGGTCAAAAACCAAAAAAATAGACGTTTGATGGCTTAGGTAATTTAATAAGAGAAAGAGAGTTAGATTTACATATAAGTCAATTAGGTTCCTTATTTGACCTCCTTCGATGAATAATTAATTGACAACCTTATGGAGTATGGAGAGAAGAATTAATCAATTGAGTTATCAATCACTCTCACAAGTGCACAAATATGAGATGAGGTTATGTGTGTTTTAGTTATAAACTATTAATTAAAAGTGTCGGTTGTATCCTGCAAGGCCGTGACAAAAATTTTAAGGGTCTTGTTTTTGAAAAACCAAATTATGTCCTTATATTAATAATATTAGTTATTATTATATATTATAGATTTATAGGCAATTATATATAAGAAATCTAAAATTTAGGGTCCTATATACGTATGTTGGAGCCTTGTGCGGAGGAGTTCTTTAATTAGACCCCCTTTGAAACCGCCTTGGTACCCCAATAGATCCATCATTAGGGCGAAAATTGGTTGGTCAACTTAAACTTTTGTCATCTAATCTAGTTTAATGTAAGACAGCATACGGAATTCAACAACGTTGCTTTATTGGAACAAGAATAATCATAATCTTACCACATAAAGCAATAAGGCAATAAGCTAAGGAAATCATGCCAATTAAGATAGCGAGTGATGACGTCTGATCTTTTCTCTTTTTGGTATATATATAGGTAAAATCCGAAGAACGTATATCCTCTTCATATTAGCTTGCATGCTTGAACTTAAACACATATTCAGTCTTCGCAAAATAAGAGATGACTTTAAACACAAAACACACCGAAAATGGGAGAGTATTTAGTAATGATGATGATGATGAAAATTCAAGCGCATCATTAGCAATGTCTCTTTTGGCTACCTCAGTTACATATATTGTATTTAAAACCGCGCTTGAACTTGATATCCTAGAGATTATTAAAAAACTGGGTCACAACTCCTCGGCAAAGGAGATTGTAGCCCACTTGCCGGCCAAGAACCCGGATGCGGTCATGATGATAGACCGCATGCTCAGGGTCTTGGCTAGCCAATCCGTCCTCACTTGTACTGTCAGGGAAGACCCTGGCGGGCTTGTTGAGAGGCTCTATGGCCTAACCCCAGTTTGCAAATTCTTCATTAAGGATAGCAACGGTGTTAGCTTGTCTCCTATGGTTAGAATGTGCAATCAAATCATTGAAACGGGGTAATCTTTGACGTACTAAAGTAAAGATTCTTAGTTTTGCTTTTTAATTAATAATGCATGCATATTCACTTGCACACAGTAGTTCCTCTACTTCATATTATATACAAAGTAATGAATTGCAACACATTGCTTTGACCAAAAAAGTGCAAGGTGAGGAAGGAGTTACCCAGTTCTCGTTTGTAAGGCTTAAACATCTTATTGGAAAGTTAAGCGTGATAGAATATAAAACTTATTCCATAAATTTAGGCGTTTCATATTGAATTAATCTTCTAATTAAAATATATATACTGTGTACTTTGTTGCAGCTATGAATTAAAAAATTCAATTTTGGAGGGTGGTCATCCATTTGAAAGGGCATATGGTATGACACAATTTGTGTACTATGCACAAAACCCAGAGTTGAGCCAGAAATTCATTACTGCAATGGCTTGTCACTCATCCATTACCACAGACAAAATCCTTAAGACTTATAAAGGGTTTGAAGGTTTATCATCTTTGGTTGATGTTGGTGGAGGCAATGGTGCTACTCTTAAAGTCATACTCTCTAAGTATCCAACAATTAAGGGTATCAACTTTGATTTGCCACATGTCACTAATGTCGCCTCACCTTGTTCCGGTATGTAAGAAATAAGGATATAATGTATTTATAATTATGCACATATTTTTCCCTACATTTATCAAAGACATATATTGCTCTGTAGTCACTTTGTAATAGTTAAAAAGTGGTAAGACCAATTCAAAGCGATGATCGACCATAAGCAAAATGTACATATTATATATTAATCAAGTGGATAAATTAAAAACATACATATTATTAATCAAATTTGCATGTCAAAATATTCCTAATGAATTTGGCTTTATGCACATAATGTAGGAATAGAACATATTGGAGGAAACATGTTTGAAAGTGTCCCAAGAGGCGATGCCATTTTTCTAAAGGTTAGTGAACTCATGTTTCAATTCAATATGATGTATTATATAGCTAAACGTTTCTGAGCCAGGTCCATCTTATGACATGGTCGTCGGCTAGTTTTACTTTTTTTTTTTTTTGGTTAGACTAATTAACTTTTGAGTTTATTTTGTAACTTTTGATTATATATCTTATAAGTAAATGATTTATCGTGCATCGATTTTCAGTGGATTTGCCATTTGTGGAGCGACGAGGACTGTATAAAATTATTGAAGAATTGCTACGATGCAATTCCGGAGCATGGAAAAGTAATAGTTTGTGAATGTATACTCCCGGAAAATATTGATTCAAGCAATGCTTCAAAATCAACGTTACAATTTGACGCGCTTATGATGATATTGCGAAATTCTTCAAAAGAAAGAACAGAAAAGGAATTTCGAGTATTAGCTAAGGCATCTGGGTTCCAAGGTTTTAGAGTTGCTTGTTCTGCTTTAGATACCAAAGTTATGGAGTTTCTTAAAAGGAATGGTTAGCTTAATCAAGGAAATGAACTAAGCCAAAGAAAAAAAAACTCCTATTTGTTATGATATTGTCGTAATAATTTGTGTGTGGTACAATAAAACGAACATTTACATGTTCGAAATAAAAATTGTAACATAAAAGTTTTACAATTATAATTTCAATACAATAATTTTTTTTTTTCACCGATTGATTAAGTGGGTGGAGTATAATAAAAATTCGTAGGCAATTAGGCACGCATCACATTTTAGCTTGAGGTATGCTACAGCCGAAGCCCAGCTCGAAGGTTAGCTAAAGTGAATAATGTCTTATAAAGGAGGGTGTTCAGTAACTATCAAATGGGCCCACAATATATTATCGAAGTCAAAGTTACACACCAGTTCGATCAATTACTCCCTCTAACAGTCTAACTTAATATATTTTGACTTGTTTATTATTCATTTGATTCCTGTATCCGTTTTTTTTTATTCCTGTACGTATATAAAAATATAGTTATATGAGATATTATTTGATTCGTCTCGACAAATACTCTTTTTAAATATATAATTTTTATAATTTCTACATGTACTGTATAAAATTAGAGATATTAAATATTAATGTTTAAAGTATGTCTCTAAAACCGTGTAAATAGTGATTATAGCAAGTAAAAAATTACAAAGATAGTAAAAGAAGTTGATTTCAATTCATTTAAATTTATTTACAGGAAGTTGACCGATCAACAACACGAATTGATTAGTAGTCTAGCTTGTATAATCATATTGGTGCGTATGGTCAAATTAAAATTTTTGGAGCTCTGTAATATGATATAATAGATTGTCTGTTGAAATTAAGTGAATTATTAGAGTGTTGTTACACGTACAATCGGGGTGAACAAGGTGAAGAGTTATTTAATTAAGACAAACAATTGAACAGTGAGAGGATTGAAAATTATTTGATTAAGATTATTTTGTATTTGTTAGCTTTGATCTCTATTGTAGATGTCGTATGACTCATTTATTAATAAATTAATATTTATTTTAAAAGATTAATTAGTAAGAGCATCGGATGACAACACTTACTATATGTGTGCATAAACCAAGTATATTATGTATAGTCTTTGACATACTATTATGCATGATGTTACTCAACTTAGTTACTACCATGCATGAATAATGTTTGGATGCAGGTTGCTTAAAGAATATTTAAATGCATTAGTATGCATGCACCCTAATTGGAACCGAATCAAGGATCCCCACACATTTAAGCAAATAAATCCGGCGGTATATATATGATACTAGTGCGAGTGACATATATACTGATTATATTTTTAAGGTAGTACCACAAAATGACAAACTATAGCTAAACCATCATTATACTACTTCCCATTCAAGATTTTTACAACATTTAGGTATTATTTGCGAGATATAAAAAATTCAAGTGTTTGTTGTAAAAATCTTACACTAGAGGTATCACTATAAATTTTATATTGTAATATTGGATAACACAAATAAACATAGTTTCTTGAAATAATAAAAATATTGAATTCAACCCATTAAGTTTCCTAAACCTAATCGTCTCTTAAACAAATGTTTCCTAACTGAAATAATATTTTCCTAAATAATTAGGAAATTTGTAGACATTAATTTTATAGCATATATATCTAAAATACACCAACAATCATATATAATCAATAGCAAAAACGATTTAATAACTAAAATTTGGAATCATCATATTTAAAGATCAGAAGATATTATATATGCTTAAGTAAAGTGAATTATTATAATAAGCAACATCATCAAAAGAGATGTTATTAACATATATAATTGATTTGTTTTGGTTGATTTGCATGAAATTCTTAGTACATAAATGAGTGCACGCATTAGACCATTTTTTTAATTAAGAGTAGGAAATAAAAAGCGTAAACCTAGTCAACTTCACTGTTTTCTTCTTGTTTATTTAGTTACAATGGTGAGTTTTTCATGCAATTTGACACCTACTTTATTTAATTTATGATGCAATGCGTACTTGTAACATGAAATATGGAGTTTAGAAATTCATTTTTGATTTTATACATAATCAACCCTTTTATAATTGTACTAATTAATCTCTTGTCATATATGTTGATAGGTATATTACTGTTTGACATGTTTCATTGTTGTTGCGTTTGTCGCAACTAGTTTAATTGGTTCAAGCCATGGAATTAGAACCGGAGTAGCACCCGTAGCTAATTCGCCGACCTTCAATGTATTGAATTATGAAGCTACCGGAAATGGAAAGAAAGATGATACTCAAGTATGCTTATGTACTAGACCTCTTGGTCTCCATCTTAGATGCAAAATTTATTAGTTTATTTAATTAATTATTCAACTATTTGTATCGTGAAAGTTATTAATTTTGAAATATGATCATTTTTTATAAGGAAATTTTTTACGCACTAGTAATTTTTAACATATATGAATTTTTATTCATTTTAAAGGCATTTATAAATGCATGGATGAAAGCATGCAATACGAGCGACAACACTCCGACCATTGTCGTACCACAAGGATATAAATTCTTATTACAACCTACTTCATTTGTGGGTCCTTGTAAGTCTACCAGCATCCGTTTTGAGGTGAACATTTCAATGCTATCAAGTTTTGAACTTAATTTTTTTTCTTCAATTTATATGTATCGACCTAAATAATTATATACATCTATCTTTTGCGGAGTAAATATTAATTACAACATTTGAACCTTTATGCGATTATACATTTTTTCTAATATCGTATGGTTACTTTGGCAATGGCAGATTCATGGGAGCATTATGGCACCTAATAACATCGGCAACTGGGGAAAGTGTGAATCAAATGCTTGGCTATACTTTTCAAAAGTTGACAATCTCATATTAGATGGTGAAGGAGAAATTGATGGAAAAGGGTCAATTTGGTGGAATAATGATGTTATAAATAGTGTATGTTTATAAACATCTCAAAATTATTTTATTTGAACCTTGTACTCAATTCAATCATTAGAATTTAACACACTACTTAATAATTTCAGGGAGTTGGAACGTCATGCAATCAACCTAGAGTAAGTTATCTTCTTTTGCATTGATCTATATCCTAGAGTAAATTATTTTGATTAATCAAGATCAAGTATAATTTGTACAATTACTGATAAGAGGCAAATTTTACATGTTTAATTTAGGCGATGACTTTCACGAATTGTAATGGCCTTCAATTAAGTGGCCTTACACACCGAGATAGTCCCGGAGGTCACATAGGCATGACGGGTTGCAACAATGCTACTATATCAAATATTAACATAAATGCACCCGAACATAGCCCTAACACGGATGGAATCGACATTTCTTCCTCAACCAATGTCAATATCCTTGATTCTATCATTGGAACTGGTACAACACATTACGTTATTACTTATTACATTCTATTTCTCCATGATTGATCATTTGTGTTATGTCTGATATCTTAAATTAAACGATATTTCCTGCATTATGTTTTATATAGGTGATGATTGCATTTCTATCGGAAGTGATACGTCATTTATAAATATAACTAACATCACGTGTGGACCAGGCCATGGTATAAGGTTCGTCGTCTATGATAACTTACATTATAATAATATTTTGTAACAAGCACAAAGCTCATTTTTTTATTTTTAATCTTAATAAATAGTGTGGGAAGTTTAGGAATTGATGGAGCAAAAGCGAAAGTAGAAGAAATTCATGTGAAAAATTGCAGTTTTAGCAACACCACAAATGGGGCTAGAATCAAAACATGGCAGGTTGTAATCGATGTTAAAAACAATTATCTGATGATCATGTATTTGTTTCATTCCTTAATGTGTTTCATTAATTAGGTGGAACACGTTTAAAACAACTATTTTTAATGTACGTTAAAAACTTGTACACAGGGTGGATTGGGCTATGCTAGGAGCATCACCTACGATGATATCATCCTCTCCGGTGTCAACAACCCTATTATAATTGATCAATATTATTGCATTAACAAAGAATGCAAACTACAGGTAAAACTACATATTACACATTCCCTTTCGCGCTTTTTTATTTTATTATTAATTGCTATTCATTGTCTAACTAATTAAGCTTTTATAACTCGATGTTGGATGATGATGAAAAATGTATATATATAGCCGTCTGCAGTGGCCGTGACTGATGTTAAATTTAGTGGCTTCCGAGGAACTTCAGCAAGTGTAGCAGGAATTACTCTGAATTGTAGCCAAACCATCCCTTGCAAACACATTGAATTGAAAAATATCGAAATTACTTCTTTAAATCCTAGCGATGATATTAACTCTTTTTGTGAAAATGTTAACAACTTACAACAAGATTTGGTAACACCTCGTTTGGATTGCTCCAAGTAGATAGGATTATACACGGACATGTAGTGATGTAAGAGCAGCTGAAAAGCGAAATTTTATTAAGTTTTAATTTCTTAGCTGCATAGTTATCAGAGCCACCTGGTTAGGAGTTTGAAATATAATGTTCTGATTTTTTTTTTTTTTTTGTGCCACGCTTAAATTACATTGCTCGTCGGTTCAGTTTGTAATTTTTTGTTACGTGACAATTATATAAGCAAGATTTGTAAGATGTTGAATTAACATCATTATTCAAGTCAATGTCTCGAGTTAACAACTTAACATAAGTCTAATATATAGATTTAATAACGAACCAACCATATAATATCAATACATACCTTCATTCCACTAGAACAGTTCATTATGCGGGTACTAAAGTGAAAAGTCTATCTTATGTCAGATCTATCGAGTCCAAAAATGTATTGACCGCCTAGTCGCCTACACACATAGAAAAAAAAAGGACAATTTATTTATTTCAAGTAGCTTAGACGGAAGGCCCACCACCTCGTGTCACTATCGGATTGGTACGTAAAATGTTGAAAACTTTTAAACAATCAGATTCTCTCTTTATTGTTTATTATTGCATGCTGTATATTTCCTTAGATTATACTCTTTCCGTTGTATTGATATATTTTGACTTGCATATATTATATATGCTAATGCACTTATTTGATATTTAATATTTCGTATCTTTTTGTTGTGTATATGTAAAAATTATAATAATTAGTTATCAATAACATATTCATTAAAACGAATGAAACAAGATCGATATGATTATACTCCCTCCGTCTTTTTTTACTTGCTACATTTGCCTTAAACGGAAATCCCAAATTACTTGCTACATTATTATATATGGCAAGTGGGTCCCACAATGATGTTACTAAATTACCCCCACTTAGGGTATTTTAACCCTAAAATTACCCTAAACCTACCTACCTAACCACTCCCTCCCTTTTTAAATTCCTCTCCACTTCTCTCTCTACTGCCGTCATTCGGTACCTTCTGGAATTCCTCTCTTTTTCGCCTCTTTCATCTTCAACCTCCTTCTTTCTTAGATCTTGCTCAAGTTTTAAGTTGTTTGCTTCTAAAAATTGCATTTTAATAATCTCTTCATTTTTGTCTACATTTTGGTGTTAATTTTGTGCATTGTTCTTGTTGTGCAACTGTTCATCTCCTTCCTTCCTCTATTGTTTAAACGTGTTTGTGTGTTTCATTTTTGTCAATGGATCCTGATAATCCACCACCAGAAGAGTCATTTAGCCATTGGTTTGCTGATTACTCTTCTTATGTTGAAACTGAGGTGCCGGAAAGTGAGTTGGAAGCTTTGTGGGAGACGTTGAGAAGGTATCACCAACCATCTCAACCCCATTCCCCTGATTTTGAGCCGAAAAACCCATCACAAAAAACAAACGACAACAAACAGCCCCCCCCCCTTCTTCTTCCTCGCCGTTGTCCACAACCCCAAACACACCTAAACCCCATGTTTTTTGTCGTGAAACCTCCGATCTGGTGGTGGAGGACACTCCTGACCGTCCCGAATACACTCCTCCTGATTTTTCAATGAATGGAATATGTAACACAAGGAGAAGCCGTCTTGATTTTGGGAGACCTTCATCCCCAAAATTAATCGACTATGACACCGATGAAACGCAAGAGCCTGATAATTGGGCTCAATTTAAAATGGAGAATCCTCAGTTCTTCCACAACCGAGCTGATCCTAATTCTCCGTTTTATGTTCCTTGACTGGATTTTGATGTCTGTGATTTTGTGATTCTGATTTCGTGATTATGATTATTTTGCTATGATTCTGATTCTGATTGTTTTGCTACTACTTTGGTTTTGTGATTCTGATTCTGATTATGCTCTGATTCATAACTTTGATTTTGCTACCACTTTGGATTTGTGATTATTTTGAATATTTTGATTACATTGGTATGGTTATTGATTTTGCTATCACTTTCGTTTTGTGATTATTCTGAATATTTTGATTATTTTGGTATGAATATTGATTTTGCTATCACTTTGGATTTGTCATTATTCTGAATATTTTGATTACATTGCTATGATTAGTGATCTTGCTATCACTTTGGTTTTGTGATTATTGTGAATATTTTGATTATATTGCTATGATTTTGGTCACTTCATTCTGATTATTTGGTGATTCTGATTATGCTATGATTACTGACTTTGATTTTGCTATGATTTTGTGTTCAAATGCTTATTTTGTGAGCCTGATTAGCTTGTGTTCTGCTGTGATTATTGATTTTGATTTTGCTACCATTTTGTACTTTATTACTTGGGCTCGAATGAATCCTCGGTACTTTATTACTTGCTACATTGCTGAAATGAATTTTTCCCAACCTTGGTTTATGTGGTTTGGAAGTTTGGTATCAATCACATTGTCCCGACTGCGAAAACATGTTCCTGTGAATTAAATGAAACGGTTGGAGTCTATATGCAACAACTTGACCGTGTTGCCTTAATGTTCAACTGAACAGCCACCCCAACTGTTTTCAGTTGGTTTTGGAGGCGTTCAATTGAATAATGTAAGGATTAATCGATTTTGTGATGTCCTGTCCCTTGACATGTGGTGAACTGTTCTGATGAACTTGTTGTGGTGATTGACTCCAACCTTGGTCATCATGGAGCACATATTCATATGCCACACCAACTGATCATCAGTTGTATGTTGAGGCAATGTCTAATGTCCCTGAATGACCATAACAAATCAATGATGATAAGTTACTGAGAGTTGAATTCACATTACCTCAAAATACTTTTTCATAATCATTTACCTATTTTTCAACTTTGTCCATCCTAATTTTGGATTTTGGTAAATAAATGACCATTCAATGGTCAATAAGTGTATTTATACCTCAAGTTAAATGTATGTTGTTCATTTTTTCAAATCTGTTGTGAATTTGATTTTTGGGAAATTTTTGGCTCCCCACCAAAAATTTGGTGGGAACAGAAATTTTCAGAGGTGGGGTTTGCATTTTTGGAGCCAAAATTAACAAAACCATCTTTCCTAATTACTTCTCTCTCTTTCCTTCTATATGTGTTAAAAAGATGGGGCCCACTATAATGTTGACTCTCCTTGGGCTTTGTTCCACCAAACAATGTAGTAAGTAATAAAGTACCGAGGAAGTATTATATTTTATATGTTGAAAGTAATTTTAAAAATTCTCCCATTATGTAACTATTATCAACACTCCGAACGTATTAAACATTTTAATAATTGAAGGAGTATAATATTGAATTGTTGACAAATGACATTAAACTACTAATAGATGCTAGACTTTTGAAATACATTTGTCACACCTTATCTTCATCATATCAAACTCTAACTCCATGAGTTGATCTTCATCTCTATCTTCTATATCTATTTTTTAGTCTTTTTTTGGCATATTTATTTTGTAAAAGTTTCCAAGAAACATAATGAGCTCCCAAAGTGTTATGATCAATGGAAATCAGCCTAGTTACGATCGAGCCAAAGATCTCAAGGCGTTCGATGAACGAAAGACAGGGGTGAAAGGGCTAGTAGATGAAGGAGCAAACACTATTCCTAATATTTTTGTTAGGCCACCTAATGATCGGTCCAAAGATTTGGGTACTAATCAACATAATTTAAGTGTTCCTATAATAGATATTGCTCATATTAGCAAAAGTAATGAAGCAACAACAAAAATAGTTGATGATATTATGTTTGCATCAAAAGATTGGGGATTTTTTCAAGTGGTAAATCATGGGATTCCCTTGGAATTATTGGAAAACATGGTTGAAGGCGGTCGAATGTTTCATGAACAAGATGTTGAGATTAAGAAGAAGTTTTACAGTCGAGATAAATCAAAGGTGGTAACTTTTAACTCTAATTATGATTTTTATAAATCAAATGCTGCAAATTGGAGGGATACTTTGTCTGTTAACACTGTTTTTACTGGTGAAGTTGATCCAATGGATTTGCCTCATATTTGCAAGTAAGTAAATTAACACAATAACACTCAATATCTATATGTATGTATTCCCTTTGTTCTATGTTTTACCAGCTAGACATTTATAGACCGTCTTAGAATATAGTTAATTCTTAAAGAGTACTAAAATAGTAATTGATCGAATTGACTCTTAAAGGCTAGGCCGCTAGAGTACTAGGGTGATAATTTAAGCGCTCCCAGATATATAAAGCGCATATCATCGTCCCATGTGCAATACAAATGTAAAGAGTATCTCAATCAATTCAAACACAAATTGGGTATTTTGAGAATTACATTAAACTTGATAGTACCCTAGGAAATGGATTGCTCATTTCGCTAAATCATAATGTTTTTAATTTCGCAGGGATGTGATGCTGGAGTATATTGACAATGTAATCAAACTAGGTGATATCATATTGATGTTATTATCAATAGGGCTTGGACTTAGACCTGACTACTTAAAAGAAATGGAAAGTACAAAAGCTTGGAACTTAGTATGTCATTACTATCCAGCATGTCCAGAGCCAGAATTGACCTTAGGAACCAGCAAGCACGCCGATGCGTCTTTCATTACAATACTATTGCAGGATCAAATTGGTGGCCTTCAAGTCCTTCATGACAATCAATGGGTTAATGTTGAGCCTGTTAAGAGTGCCTTGATTGTCAATATTGGAGACGCACTACAGGTTTGTTTTCGAATCCTCAGCTAACTAATTAAGTACTACATGCTTTACTATATTGCTCATCTTTTTATTAGAATTGCTATTAAGTATGGGATCTTAGATGAATGTGTTGATCGTCTTCAACTGGAGAGTATTTCATTGATCATATTTATAGTTGCTACGTACCTACAATATGGACCGATTTTGTGCCTTTGCTAACTCTTACATATATAATCTTGCTCAGATAGTCTCCAATGGCGAGCTGAAAAGTGTGTATCATAGAGTGATTGCGAAGAGTGTTGGACCAAGAATTTCTATAGCCTTCTTTTTCAAAGCCCTTTTTTCGTCTCCAAAGTTATATGGTCCAATTAAAGAATTAATATCAAAAGAAAATCCTCCAATTTACAGAGATTTTACACTAGAGGAATTTCTTACTCACTTTGTCACAAGGCCACTTGATCAGCCAGGGATTGATCATTTCAAGCTCAAGGATAATGGAGTGTAATATTGGGCTATACCTTTGTTTGTTTGATAATTTAATAGACTTTTTTTTTTACCAACTATTGGATACGTTGAGAATTTGAGATGCTTGTAGATTATTAAAAAATATGTCTACTATGAATGAAACTCAAATTAATACTACTAATGATCGAATTGATGATCTCAAGGCATTCGACGAAGAAGAAACAGGGGTGGAAAGGCTAGTAGATGCAGGGACAACAATTCGAAGTCTTGATAGAATCAGGAAGAGATGCGTAGGGCAAGTGTGAATGAAGGAGTACGTCGAGGTGAAGGGATGTGGTTAAGTTGATGAGGACGTGGGAGCTTAGGGTTGCCTTCATATACACCTGATTCTAATTCAAAAACAAGCTCATGTGGATTATATATGTGTGAGCAAAGGGCTTTGGTTAGGTGGATGATGGTGTCGATTGATGACCGAAAAGAGTAACGATTTTAACCAAGTTGTACCTGTTTTTGGGAAGCTTGTGACCAAAATGTCACTATGTTGAGCTAAGAAATGCCTTTGAAAAGTTAGGATATTAGCCAAACGTGTAGCAGGGTACCAAAGTTGATTATAGTACATCAATTCCACCTTAGCACAACCCATCCAACTCGCCTTTGGAAGGCATTGTCTTAGTTCCTCAACTTCTTCTTCTTCTTGGTTGCTTTTTTTTGTGTGTTTTGGATAATTGTTATGGATGTTGGATCCATGGCTATTTGAATCCACAGTTTTTCACTTAGCTTGTTTGTGGTGGGCTGTGATATTTACACCATTCACACATATGCATGCATGCCCCTTATCCTTGTAGGTTGATCATGTGAATTGTATAAATAGACAAACCCTAACAAAAAAAAAAAAAAAAAAAGGTGTTGTCAATTTAAAAACAAAATAAAAATCAATAAGCAATCAATATTATTCCTCCATTTTTTTTTTTACTTTGCTATATATTAATTATTGTTACTGTTTGCATTAAAATATTGATTTATTTTGTTGTTTTATGTATTAAAAAAAACATACTTATAAGAGAATTATTTGATTCATCTTTTTCAAATACTTCGTACGAGCACATGTAATTTTTGTAGATTTTTTTTGATACATAGCTCACAATACGGAGTATTAACATTTACAGTTTAAAATTGCTTATTAAGAGACAATATAATTTAGTAATGCATGTAAGTATGTAACAAGTAATTGAGGGTGGATGAAGTAAAAAGAAATTACTCAGTAATAATTTAGATTTATAGATGTGCCAATATTGCCTCCATTTTTAACAATCACAAACACGCAACGTACATTGTTTCGGTACTGTTAACAATGAGTCAGTGATAAGAGTATATACTACATCTGTTTCTTATTAATTGCAACACTTAGGTATTATCTGTGAGATATAAAAAAACTCAAGTGTTGCATTTATAAGAAACAAAGCTAATATAAGACAAAGAAGTACTCTGTACTATGTATTCTGTATTGATCTTATTGTTCTTAATTATTGTAGGCAAGGAAGGGGAGAAATGGCAATTTGGTTGAGGTTACAAATAGAGACACAAATGTTAGTTTTCTATTCAATGTGGTTTTCGAAGGTTGTTTATTTGCCATAGGTAGATAGCATTCTTTCAAATTCTAAAGATAAAAAAGATGATTTTGTGTACAGATAATTAATGCGAATTTAGATGCATTTAATGTTATGCATAAGAGCTATGTGTAAGACACTCAAAATAGAAATATATTTTCAATTTAAGCATTAGTTACATTAATGTTTGTATGATTTTTGTTTAGTTTCACATAAATTAACAATTGCAAAAATTTTTTTTTAATATTTATTCTTAACAGTTTGTTTGGATATAGTTTAAGAAAAAAGGAAAGCAACGGAAGAGGAAAGCAGGAGAGGTGAAGTGAGGGTAGGGGAGAAGAAAAAAGATTCCCTCAGTTGGATAGGGATGGAAAGAAGAGATCGAGAGTGAGGGAGATAGAAATCCAATTAGAAAGGGTTGGTGGTTATGGTGGTAGCAAATAGTAGAGAAGAAAATGATCACATACACGGTAGTAGAGGCACTGTTTGTTATTTTCCATCGAAATTTTTTCTCAATTTAAAAAGAATATGTTGCTTAAGAAGAGAAAGAAACAAATTTCTTCTATTTCTCTCCCTTCCAATTTCTCACCTCCCAATTTTGTTGTCTAAATGAAGCAACTTCATCCCTTCCTTTCCCTCCATTTTAGTGTATTCAAACAAGTTGTAAGAGTATGAATAGCCGTGTCTAAACTTAAGACTCAGCTGCGGGCCCAACGCGAACTGTTTAAGTTTGTGTAAACTCTTAAAGTTGAGTGTTTGACCATCGGTTTTTGTTTTTTTATTTTTGTATTTATGCACTATTTTATTATATATAGATATATATATTTATTTATTATTTATATTTTTATCAGTCTTAAATGAATCTAAAAGTAAAGAAGAAATTTAGAGTCTTAAAGAAATACTATACTCCGGGTAAGAAAATATTAAATAATAATGAAAGATTGATGTAGACAAGTCCAGATTAATCCCGCCCCATGCTCTAAGTACTATGTCTAGCATTACACTTAAAATTAATTTCAAAATAAATTCATTTAACCCAATATTAAAAAAAATCTAGAAAATAGATTAAAAAAAAAAAAAAAAAAAACCCCCTCAAATTGTGTAAGAGAAAAATACTTGTAATTTAAGATCCCCAATTCCCACCACAAAATACAACGCGTGAGCGCGCGTGTCATCAATGGTAGACAAATTGTAGTTAGTATAATGATCAATAATAGCTTTGACTCTTGATTTTTCATCAACGTTTGAGTAACTCATAAAACACCCTTTTACCAATTACTTGTATTACACCCTTTTTCATTACTTTTGATCATTATTATTTCTTCCCTAAATTATTTTTTATCTTTTCATATCTTTCTTTTATCCAATAATTTCCATATTTCCCACATCATAAATTCTTATTTTTGGGTTATATTTATTTAAATTGTGCATCTTTGCTCTGTTTTCCCCTGTTTTCTTCCAAATTTTATTGATTTTTTAAATCTTTTTTTCCCTAATTTGATGATTGAATCAATGATAAAATGTGGAGAATTTTAATGGGTACTTGAGTAATTGTTTGTTTATTATTGGAAAAAATGAAGGATTTTGCAGGAACACCTGGAACTATAACTGGGCTTCTTTTAAGAATTGCTCAATTTATGTTTGCTGCTGGTTCTATTGCTTCAATGGCTACAACTACTAGCTTCTTCAATTTCACTGCTTTCTGGTAATTTGATTTATTTTATTTTATATTCATTAATTTTGTTTATAATTAATTGCTAAATTATTGGGAATTTACCTTTTTTTTTTCTTCTGAATTTCCTGTTAAATTTGATTATAATATGAGCATATATGGAGTATATGTATGATGTATTTAAAATTACTCAAAAAAAAAAAAAATTACATATGGAATTTGTGTGTGCGAATTTCATTTGATTGGTTAAAAACTTCAAATGATACTTGGACTAAAGTAGCCATTACCCATGAGACATATCCATGTGTCCAACTCGCTATTTTGTGGAAATTAAATTACCCATGGCATGTCTACGTACCCAACTTGGCTATTTTGTGGATATTTTTTACTTGATGTATGTGTGTGAATTTCATTTGATTGCGAACCCATGGCCATGTGCCATGATTGATATGAGTACGTGTCCAAGTGTCCGACCTTGTCCAATTTATAGAAAATTTCCATGGTTTAGACCCCTAGTGAATTCTCCAAGTGTCGAGTGTCAAAAATCCGACACCTCAAAATATGTAATTGAGGTGAAATGAAGCAAAAGTAAACATGGTAGTTAACACTTTTTTGCCTGATATTTGCTTTTCTTTAGACTCTATGAGTTGGGTGCAAGTAGATATTTGGATGGAAGATCTCATCCTGTGGAGTGTATTAAAATGAATTTTATGATATATGAAGCATCATATTCCAAGTTTTCCTAGATGCTAGCACTATATATGAGTAGTTCAGATATTGTATATAGTTGGTCAAAACAACATTACAACAATTGTTCTTTTGTGCTATAAATGATTCTAAAGTGAGATATACTACTAGCTTGTTAATTTGGGTATTTAAGAACTAGTTTATGTCCAATGGCTATAGTTTAATTTGGTCTATTCTGAGCTTTGATACATCAAATCCTTGGCTTTAGGTTCTTTATTTCAATGGTTAATAGAGTTTGTTCTTTAGTCTCCTCTTAGTATGACTTCACTTTCCCATATGATCTCCATGTCCGATGTCTCTTCTTTTTCGCATCAGTTGATTCCTTTTAGCGCTTACAGTTCATGAGTGTAAGCTCTCTTCGCCATTTATTTCATGTTCATAGAAGTCCTGTTTTTCGAGATTCCATTTGTCCCTGAAAGCCCTAAATAGTGGCTGCTGTATTCTAAGATTGAAAGTATACGATTCTTCTTAGCTCCTTAATGGCCTAATCGCTAGATGCTTGCTGATTTTCGCCATCATTGACAAGCATATCGCGTTTGTAGAATATCTAGTTGTGAACTTGTCACACAAAGCTGCATAAACTGAATTGAGATAAAGAACTTATTTTTATGAGACCTGCTAGTTGGATATGTAGCATTTACCTGCCAATTATTATTATTTGCATAGTATACTGGATTTAGAATTATATTGTGAGTATAACTGTATAGCCTCTCCATATGACAAAGGAAATGCAGAAAGAAATTTTCGAATTACTCAGTAGGTCACAATATTACATGTATCAAAGCTTTCAGAAATTTGAATCATCTGTTTAAACTATTGTAAAAGTCTTTATAAAGTGTTTTTAGGGAGGTTACTGAATGTCTGTACTCCGTAGCATTAGCTTGTGTTGATATCTTAGAAGTTAGTGTTTGTTTTGATTTTTTATCTTGTGTTTGTAGAGTTTGGGATGGATGTCTGAAACACATATTGCCTTTGCAGCTATCTTGTAGCTTCCATGGGGTTGCAAGTAATCTGGAGCTTAAGCCTAGCATCGATGGATGCTTATGCTCTTGCACGGAATAGAGTGCTCCATAATTCAATCCTCGTCAGCCTTTTTGTAATCGGAGATTGGGTAGGTCTTCCATAGTACTATTTGGTACTTGATTTCACAAATTATTTCATAGTTAATTATAGCCTGCATTGGACCTAGACTATTTTACGAAGTCAATTAAGTTGGTTGTTCAAAAGTCAAAACACATAACAATATAACATTCAATTTCAAAGAATGGTTATGTTGATTGTTGAATGTTCACAATTACGGAGTACAACCGTAGACTAAAAGCCGAAGTTCTAAGCTACTTGCAGCTGTCTTTGGTAACAGATGGTACATTAATTTGGAACATGGACTGATATGACTAAAAAAGAATGTAGGACACTCAGATATAAATTGCATTAATCAAAAACCAAAACTTTGTGAAAACTTTGACAACTAAGGTGATGTGTTGCTACCAGGTAACGGCAACATTATCGCTTGCAGCAGCTTCCGCCTCAGCAGGAATTACAGTCTTGTATTTTCATGACATTGGAGGTTGTACAATTGTGGCAGAATGTTTCAAGTACCAGTTTGCAGTTGCTCTTGCCTTTTTAAGTTGGGTAGCCGCATTCACTTCATCTCTTATCATGTTCTGGCTTCTTGCAGCAGGCTAGTGAATGGTCTTGGTTCAGATTCGTTACCACAATACGGTGTACATTTAACATTGTGAATAGAAAATCATACAAGATGAAATCAACATATAGAGAAGATATATATATTCATTCTCACTTCTCATAGTGTGTTTTCCCCCCTCCATTTTTTGTATGTTAAATTGTAATTAAGTGTGAATAGTTCTTGTCATTGACCATTCTTGTAACCCAAAAAGGTATACATTATGTATGGTATTACCCATTTTTGACGATGCGAATGTAACTTTATTTTTTTGTGTGACAAGTGAAATGTTGCATCGCAATTGAAGATGTAGAGTAGATTTGTTTTCTATAACATAAGAATATCACAACCTCACATGTAAATTGTTATTTTGTCTGTCAATTGCATTATTATTTGGTTTGGATTTTATATAAATGAAAAACAAGAGATCCAGAAGTATGGGCAGAAAATGAGTAGTTGTATCATAATTTGGAAATGTCCCCTTTTATAAGTTTACCATGCGCATTTATTCTGTTTTTGCATAATCATGAGATTGAGAAATCATTGTAAGAAAAAAACTGGGTTTAATAGTGCATATATATTTTCCCTTAACAATAACAAGTTTTAAACATGAAATTAAAAGTCTGAACATTGCCCACTTACATACAGAATACAGATGTTGTTAAGTTGACGAATTCATCATTGGCCATCACAAGCTTTTGTTCAAGGAGAGATCGGCCACATACAAGTCTAGATAGAACGGTGAAGTACTTTAAATGTTTTTATGTCAAATGTAACGTATTTTAACTAATTTTCTCTTCAACGATCTATCTCAACTTACATGTGAGTTATTCTCTCGATATGGTGTTTAATTTTTTATTGACTTCAGAAGACAATAGGATATGGACATTGTGACAACCACTAATGCTTGTTTAATTTAATTATGTTAGAAAAACAATTGAACACAAACAAAAAGAAAAAGTTGGGTTGCCCTGCTTTTATAAAGAATTGAAGGTTGTGGAACACCTGTGACCTTTTCTTAACTGGGACACCAAAATAGTTGGGGGAAGGGAAAAAAAGGTGGTGACTTATAAGTAAAGAATTACGGAGTACCAATTATCTTAAACACTTGGAAACCCTTATTCATACATTAAGAGTATTGTTACATTGAACTTATAAAGTTATAAGTGCCGTACTTATATCTTTACGGTTCTTTTCAACTTATTTTTTGCGTATAGAAATTTACTTAGCTTTGACTGATCTGATGGTGAGGAAACCAAGCTTTATTGCACTGAATTTATAAGTACCGAAAATATATCAAACAACAAATCTTTCGAATTAGTAACGTAGGCCATAAGATAGTTGGGAATTTGGCATCAATACGTTCCAAAAACATGTAAAAGACTAGAATGAGACATCTATAGATCATGTTACATCTTCTATTGTGTGTATTGTTTTTTCTCAATTAAGCTGGGATATATCATATATGATGATGCCTAAGACTCGCAGTATAAAGCCGTACAAGTTTATTAGCTTTATAAATAAAATTCTGAGAATATCAACAATGGTCTAACAAAGTAACAATAAACTTATGCAATTTGAAGGTCTAGTAATGCTATCATATTCCCAAACAATATTCCTAGACAAAAAATACCTTATCATTTTATATGATGAATCAATGAAAGCTAGAACATGATGCTAACGATGAAAGGACATTAAACAAGCTAAGGAATCACCTTATATATTATATACTGCTTTTGAACTGCATTTAAATAGGCTTGATGAGTTGAAGTACGTATGTTCTAGCTTCGAGCTTACAATTAAACTCGAGATTAAATAGATATAATAAGAGATATGGAATGTAGGAATATTATTAGGAGCTTTTACTTAAGGTTTAAGCCACACATGCTCATGATCCTGTCACAAATAGGTTGGACTTTACTGTATTTCATCACTGAAGCCTCTTTTAATCATGGAATGAATCCTTATGTTTACATAACTTACCGGCATGTTGTTGCTGGCGTGGTGATGTTTCCTTTTGCTTATTTTCTCGAAAGGTTTTTTCATTATATTCGATTGTATTGATGCTGTGTGTGCTTCTGTTTTATCCTTCTTTCAATCACCATCTGATGTATCATGTATGCAGAAAGGCGAGGCCAAAGTTGACAGTAGCTCTCATGGCAGAACTGTTTGTACTCTCCCTCTTCGGGTAAGCTTACAAGATAAACTTTACAAGGATTTATAACACTATGAACTGCATGATTTTGATCTCTTTTTTTCTACAATATATATATATATATATGACAGTTGACTGTTGTATATATGTTATAATTTTTACATATTATCATGCACATATTACGTTTAGGAAGGATATAATAGCATTTTAATTTGCCAATTCTTATAGGGTGGGATTGACACTGAACATGTATTTTGCAAGCTTAAAATATACATCACCCACCTTTGTCGCGTCAATGATCAACACAATAGCTTCCTTAACATTTGTGATTGCTGTTGCACTCAAGTGAGCAAAAACTCTAATCCTGTGCAAGACAAACTAAATTCAATCAACTGTCAAGTTTTAAGAATCAATCACTAATAAGTCTGGAAGTATATATGCAGGATGGAAGCTATTGATATTCGGAAACCTAGAGGGGCAGCCAAGGTTCTAGGAACGTTGATTTCATTAGGCGGTGTCACAGCCATGACATTGTACAAAGGATCAGTCATAAAAAACATCTGGAATCCTCTGCTGCATATTCAAGGCAGTTCAACAGCTAATGAAAACAGGCTGATAGGTTCAATTCTAACAGGCGCAAGCTGTGTATCTTGGTCCATAGGGTATATAATGCAGGTTAGCATACATAAATCCTTCACCTAAAAAGAAATCACAAAAGCATAGATGATGTTCACTGATAAATAATAATCATATTCGGGTATATATGCTCTGATATACTCTCTACATGTTCGCTGATAAACACAGGCCTCCACTCTGAAGCGATATCCTGCACAACTGTCACTCACAACATGGATGAGCTTCATTGGGGCTGCACAGTCAGCTATTTTCACTGCGTGTGTTCAGCGTAAACCTGCAGCTTGGGCTATCGGTTTCAACATAGACCTTTTGTCTACTATTTATGCTGTAAGTATCAATAATCATCGATCTGCTTTTTTCCTAACAACAACTTTATGATGTATATATAATTTATACTGTCACTAAAAAACTGCAGGGAGTTGTTTGCTCAGGTTTATTAGTGTTCCTTCAGTTGTGGTGTACACACGAAAAAGGACCTGTGTTCGTGACCATGTTCAATCCTCTTACGACAATACTTGTTGCAGTATTAGCATATTTTGTCCTTGGTGAACAGCTTTATGTTGGCAGGTAAACTAAATTTCTTGACCTTTCGTAATATTTCACCTCAGGTATTTTCACCTCAATTGTAGGTTGTCACTTGATTGGAAACTTACACATGAATTTTATTTCATAAAATTCTGTGTCTCCATGATCAGCATAATGGGGGCAGGTATTGTCATCATCGGTATGTACCTCTTAATTTGGGGCAAAGAAGAAGCACAGACAAAAATAGCAGAGCTATATTTAAATTATGATGACTCAAAACATCAAAAGCCTGAGGCATTCACTACATCAGATAGAAAGGAAGCAACAACGGAACCATGAATGCAAAGCTTCAAGTAGACAGAATGAAAGAATAAACGATGTTTGATTCTCGATTTCTCGTATTAAACAGCTTTTATCTTGTAATCTGGTTCATTTCTCAATCAGTCAGCATTACTTGCTTAGCCCTCACTCTATCGACTAAACCCTTAGAAAAGTTGGTTGTAGAAGTTGAAATGTTCTGTAAAACAATAGTTTGGCTGCTGTAGTATTTCACCAGAAACTAGAGGCCACAATAGCACTCCGTATTTCAGACTGTCCACATAGACAGTAATAATCGGCCTGTAAATCATGTATTCCAGATTTTATAGCCAGTCTTACAAAACTTCTAACCCCATAAACAACATCCACCCAACACTTTTAACAGCGGTATGTAATTGTTACTCTGTACTTATATTGTCATCTTTCGTAATATATGTCCCTGATATTAACATACTGCCACCATGTCTAAAATTTCATCCCTTGACATGTCCGGTGTTAGATACTTCACTACTTCATCTAATATAGTTATCTTCATTGGCTTTTCAGTTGAAATTTGAAACTGTACTCGATGGTAGATCAACTGCTGTCTAACTGTCAGTGTTTATTTCACATTTCCAATGGAATTCTCAATTTTTCCAAGTCGATAAATAAAATTGGTAGATCAATCTCCATGTCCCTTCATATAATTTTCCCCCTAATCTCGTAATCTCAATGTAATGACATTTGCAATACTTGCAAGCTTAGCTTCATGGGCAGGATCCCAGAATAAGAGAATTCTCGCCGCTCATATTATAAAGTAAAGATATACAGTTGAATTGTTCAGAAGTGCCAATCAAAGTGTAAGTATTATAATCTCAATGGCATGAATCATACATCCCTCTTAGCTCATCTACACAATATTATCATGCTGAAAGTCAACCCAGATAGCTACAGGGAGGCGTTGACCTTTAATGACATCCTTTAGATCTTTCTAAAAATATGATGATAAGTTGAATTAGCTAAAATTTGCCCTTTTCGGTGAAAAGATAATTAATACTCAAAACCGGAGAAAAAAAAATCTTTCTTACATTCTGCAAGATATAATTTACATCATGTCAACTTGTGGATCTTCAATTCTCCTTTCAGAAGAAAAAAAGACAGGTTACAGGTTTACATACACTCATAAGTCGTAACTAATACCTAGAGAAAACATTTCATGGTAATATCAAGAGGTACAACGATCTCGATGATAATGCACATAGAGGTCATAGACGCATAAAGAAAGACAACATCAGGATCACATTTGCATGAAGAAAAAAGCCAACAAATAAATGATAGGAGTCTTCATTAGTGTACATACACAATAATCTAGCAACATTCTATGGCGTTTAAACCATAAGACTGACTACTCAAATCTAAAAATAAAAAAAGAACACGTTCAACAGCTTATATACNCCTTAGAAAAGTTGGTTGTAGAAGTTGAAATGTTCTGTAAAACAATAGTTTGGCTGCTGTAGTATTTCACCAGAAACTAGAGGCCACAATAGCACTCCGTATTTCAGACTGTCCACATAGACAGTAATAATCGGCCTGTAAATCATGTATTCCAGATTTTATAGCCAGTCTTACAAAACTTCTAACCCCATAAACAACATCCACCCAACACTTTTAACAGCGGTATGTAATTGTTACTCTGTACTTATATTGTCATCTTTCGTAATATATGTCCCTGATATTAACATACTGCCACCATGTCTAAAATTTCATCCCTTGACATGTCCGGTGTTAGATACTTCACTACTTCATCTAATATAGTTATCTTCATTGGCTTTTCAGTTGAAATTTGAAACTGTACTCGATGGTAGATCAACTGCTGTCTAACTGTCAGTGTTTATTTCACATTTCCAATGGAATTCTCAATTTTTCCAAGTCGATAAATAAAATTGGTAGATCAATCTCCATGTCCCTTCATATAATTTTCCCCCTAATCTCGTAATCTCAATGTAATGACATTTGCAATACTTGCAAGCTTAGCTTCATGGGCAGGATCCCAGAATAAGAGAATTCTCGCCGCTCATATTATAAAGTAAAGATATACAGTTGAATTGTTCAGAAGTGCCAATCAAAGTGTAAGTATTATAATCTCAATGGCATGAATCATACATCCCTCTTAGCTCATCTACACAATATTATCATGCTGAAAGTCAACCCAGATAGCTACAGGGAGGCGTTGACCTTTAATGACATCCTTTAGATCTTTCTAAAAATATGATGATAAGTTGAATTAGCTAAAATTTGCCCTTTTCGGTGAAAAGATAATTAATACTCAAAACCGGAGAAAAAAAAATCTTTCTTACATTCTGCAAGATATAATTTACATCATGTCAACTTGTGGATCTTCAATTCTCCTTTCAGAAGAAAAAAAGACAGGTTACAGGTTTACATACACTCATAAGTCGTAACTAATACCTAGAGAAAACATTTCATGGTAATATCAAGAGGTACAACGATCTCGATGATAATGCACATAGAGGTCATAGACGCATAAAGAAAGACAACATCAGGATCACATTTGCATGAAGAAAAAAGCCAACAAATAAATGATAGGAGTCTTCATTAGTGTACATACACAATAATCTAGCAACATTCTATGGCGTTTAAACCATAAGACTGACTACTCAAATCTAAAAATAAAAAAAGAACACGTTCAACAGCTTATATACATTTATATAATAAAAAGACAAAACTTGAGATGAATGTCGACAGAATTCTTTCAGAAAAGAAAACTTGCACATCCTCTTAAGCAGCGGGAGGCCTGAGCTCATGATCACGAGAGGTATCACGGGTAGATGGTGGAAGATAATGCCACATAGGATACATACCATAACCAGGGTAAAGAGCCATCTTATTTGGTCCAGCTTGATAGGCCTGTGGAAAAGGAGGAATCAACCCAGAGCCAGGAATAGCCATTGCTTTGAATTGTAGCTCCATCTTTTCTTTCTCAGCCTTCAATGTTGATTTCTCATCACGAAGCTCATTCTTTTCAGCCTGTAGTAAGAAATACGATTAAGCAAACAGCAACAAAGCTTCAAAAGAGTAAGATGAAACATTCAGTAGAAGATAGATGTCACCAAAAGATTCATTTTAAATTTTCGATAGAACAAATTGAGGAAACGCATAAAAATGCATGTTAAATTCTGCAAGAAGAAATACGTAATGCAACATTTGCCAAGATTTGGCCATAGTTTAACAAAAAAACAGATACAATGAAGAACAAAGACAATGTCCATAAAATTGAAAGGCAAGTTTAGAATTCGAAAAAAGTCTACAAGACAATGCTACAACCAGCAAGTAGTGATCATTCACTACTTCCCTCAATCTTTGCTCCATATTCAACATGAAATTGTCTCTTTCTCTTTGTCCCAATTCTTTTTTAGAACCCATACCAACCAAAAATATTTTGCCAGATTCAAGTGGGGCCAAAAAAGAGGTAATGAAGGAGTACAAGTATGCAACATGAACTTTTTGAAATTCTAAGCGAATAAAAATACGAAGTATTATCCAAAGTTGAATACTCAAAACATAGTTTGGTTGAAGTTAAAATTGCAGGGTATCAAATCTGCTAAAGATATAGGATTTAGTAGAGAAGATATCCAACTGAAAATCTACACATAAGTTGGGGCTCCAAAAGTCCAAAACTTAAATACAGCGTACAAAGTATTACATGAGATGGGATACCCTTTCGGAACAGAAGAACCTTTATGCAATAGTACTCGAGAAGAACTCACCTTTAAACTTTCAATTTCCTCTTGTAGCTTTTTATTCTCCTCTTTGTATCCGTCAGCTTCATGTCTTAGTTGTTGCACCACTTTGATAGCATCAGATAATACAGCCAATTTATCAGTTTTGGCAGCTCTTCCAGGTTCCAAGACAGAGCTCAAGTTTAGAAAGCTGCAACAGGAAGAAAGACATATATTAAATCAGAACTCCTCGCATATAAAACTATCCTAAACACCATTTACAGCACAAACTTCAGTAACATACCTTACGCAAATATTAGAGGAAAATACAGGTAAAAAGAAATAGAAGACATATAATTAGCTTGTCTTCATCAGTTACAACTGATGCAACTCATGAAACATTCGGTTTCTTCAAACCATGAATTTAAATATATGCTGTTCCATTGTTCAAATAATTCAAACTAACAGAAATAGATGAAAAGGCATATACAGATTGCATGCCTGTCATTCAACTTTTCCCGTCTCTCCCTCTCACGAGAAGCTTTAGACTTTGGCTTGCTGCAGACAGTCATTCGTCCCCTGCAAAACAGCAAAAAGATACTCAATACTACAGTTCGCCTGTTTAGTGCATGTAACGCAATAAAAATAAAAACATATGCACTTGTTGGTTTGGGAAGATCCAAATATAAGATGAGGCAATAGGAGTTGCAACTATTAGCACAGAATATGCAATAGACTAGTTTAATGAAGCAAAGCAACACCTTTTCTTGGGACATTCCATATCAAAATCTTGTTCATGTGGCAAACTACTGGTCTGTGAAAAATCAATTTCAAAAGAAGAGCTGCAAAAGAAGTTTATCAATGTAAGATTATATGGCCGTCAATAAGTTATAAATACTACTCAGAGTATATTGACGCAAAATGAAACCTTTTTTTGGCGCATTCCATTTCACTTTCTTGCTCTTGTAGCACACTACTAGTATGCGAAAAGTCTATTTCAAATGAAGAGCTGCAAAGAAATTTCTCAAAGTAAGATCGTTGAACATCAATAAGTAACCAAAATAGTAAATCGAAGCAACGAAACACCTTTTCTTGGGGCATTCCATTTCGCATTCTTGTTCTTGAGGCATACTACTTGTTTGCGTAAAGTCAATTGCAAAGCTAGAGCTACAAACAGATATCATATCTCAAATTAAAATTGTGTGAAACATCCACCAGTATAGGCGTATAGCACATAATTAATCATATAACAATGAAACTAGAACTTCATCATCACTAAAGCACCAAAGGAAAACCTTTTCCACGGAAGCCGCCTTTCGGATTCTTGTTCTTGAATTATACTACTTGTTTGACAAAAATCGATATCAATATTGGGACTGCAACACAAGACAACTCTATATTCAGATCATATCATCATCAATCAATGAAATCAGGTAAACGTTTACAACATCATATGCAAAACAAAACTTGTGATTTGCATTATCCATTTCATAAACTTCATCACATGCAAAATCAAACTTAAGAATTTTAATGAAATTACATAAAGTACTAACATAAATAACAGTTGTCAGTAAACCATTATTAGAGAATAAACACTTCCAAAGTTTAACAGAATATTATGTTTGTTAAATGATCAAAAACAACTCAATAATTATAATGAATTTGTACAAATATTCAAAGTTTCAACCTTTTTGATGTACTCATATACCTAATACTTCAATAAACCAAATTACTTAACGTACAAAAAAATACATAACAAAAATGTGAAAAAAAAAATCCCATTTTTTTCCTATGATCAATTTTTAAGAAGAAAACAGTAAAAAGCTTAAATTTAACTACTTCACTCAATCAAATTAAATTGGAAAAAAAAAATGCTAATCACAATAAAAATCCCATAAAAAAAAAAAAACCCTAAAACCAAATAAACTGAAATTCAATTATGGGCTATAATTAAAATCTAAGATTAAGGAATTAAATTGAAAAAAATCACCTGGGATCAACATCAACCCAAGAAAAATTAGGGGAAGCAATATCATCAATGAAATAATCAAGGGGTAAATCCCAAGCACTATCATTAAAAGAACTCATTTTTTTTTTTTTTGGAATTTTGAATAACTCGCTAAAAATTCCCTAAATAATTTTGCTGAAGATCAACTATTAAATTTTTTTTTTTTTTAGTTTGGTGTTAACAATCATAGAATAGAATGAACAAAAGAAAATAAATTGACAGAAAGGAAAGAAAAAGGAAGAGATGAAACAGAGATATTGGAGATGAATTGGGAAGCCTATAGGAATCTAACACGTGGATGAACTCTTATTGGTGGGTGTTTCTCAACGCCAGGTGGGGTATACATGTATAGTCACTTATAATTTTATTTTATTTTATTTTATTATTATTATTATTTTTTTATCATTGGTGGAAGTATTCATAAATTTATAAAAATATAAATAAATAATTTATTAGTACCCTAGAAGTTTGGCCACATAAATATAGAATACCCTTGTGATTTGATTTCATGTGCCCATAAGTGTAACTAAAAAGCCCTTAATGGTCATGCAACGAAACAAACGTTAAGGTCTTTCCGTTTAAAGTCTTCTTGTTTTGGATTGAAATATATTTTAACTGAACTAAATTAAATTTAAAAGAGTTGAACAAAATTGAAATAAATTTAAATTGAATTGCATTGAAGTGAACTTAACTTAGAGTATACTGAACTGATATACTTTGTACCAAATTTTCAATCCACAATAATAGGAATCAAGTAATAATCTTTGAAAAATCGATTTCAACCCAAAAATTTAGGATTGAATTTTGGAAGTAAAAATTAGGGGATTTTTAGGTTCCCTGATTTCATGAGTATTTCCCTTAAAAGATATCATGAATATTTTGAAAGTACATTTAGTAAATCTTGACACCATACTCAATTCGAAAATTTATACTTAGTAGGAGGAAAATAATCCAATAATATATAATTTGGCTTATTAGTTAATCATTTGTTTCACCCTATAATCATTAGAGGCATAATAGATACAAAATAGTTAATCAGATTACTTGGTAGATTTATTAAACAAAAGAATATTTTGGCTATTTGGCCAAACCAATAGTAACTTAGGAAAAATCGCAGAAAAAGGGGAAAAAAATACTACTTGTTCTCTGTTTTTTCTTCTCATTAGTACCTAATTGGCTAATTAAGTTTCAAATTATTTACAATAATTAAATATTTTTTACTCTCACTCTACATTAAATCGTTGCTACTAATNGAAAGAAAAAGGAAGAGATGAAACAGAGATATTGGAGATGAATTGGGAAGCCTATAGGAATCTAACACGTGGATGAACTCTTATTGGTGGGTGTTTCTCAACGCCAGGTGGGGTATACATGTATAGTCACTTATAATTTTATTTTATTTTATTTTATTATTATTATTATTTTTTTATCATTGGTGGAAGTATTCATAAATTTATAAAAATATAAATAAATAATTTATTAGTACCCTAGAAGTTTGGCCACATAAATATAGAATACCCTTGTGATTTGATTTCATGTGCCCATAAGTGTAACTAAAAAGCCCTTAATGGTCATGCAACGAAACAAACGTTAAGGTCTTTCCGTTTAAAGTCTTCTTGTTTTGGATTGAAATATATTTTAACTGAACTAAATTAAATTTAAAAGAGTTGAACAAAATTGAAATAAATTTAAATTGAATTGCATTGAAGTGAACTTAACTTAGAGTATACTGAACTGATATACTTTGTACCAAATTTTCAATCCACAATAATAGGAATCAAGTAATAATCTTTGAAAAATCGATTTCAACCCAAAAATTTAGGATTGAATTTTGGAAGTAAAAATTAGGGGATTTTTAGGTTCCCTGATTTCATGAGTATTTCCCTTAAAAGATATCATGAATATTTTGAAAGTACATTTAGTAAATCTTGACACCATACTCAATTCGAAAATTTATACTTAGTAGGAGGAAAATAATCCAATAATATATAATTTGGCTTATTAGTTAATCATTTGTTTCACCCTATAATCATTAGAGGCATAATAGATACAAAATAGTTAATCAGATTACTTGGTAGATTTATTAAACAAAAGAATATTTTGGCTATTTGGCCAAACCAATAGTAACTTAGGAAAAATCGCAGAAAAAGGGGAAAAAAATACTACTTGTTCTCTGTTTTTTCTTCTCATTAGTACCTAATTGGCTAATTAAGTTTCAAATTATTTACAATAATTAAATATTTTTTACTCTCACTCTACATTAAATCGTTGCTACTAATATGATACAAAGGTATTATATTGGTATTGCTAGCTTAGGTTTATAAATCCTCCTTCAGAATATAGTGTATACTAGTCTTTTATGTACACTATATGTGGGACAATCACCCACAACTATATAAAATAAATGATTTTAGTATTGATTAATTAAAAAAATAAAGTTTTGGTCAACAACTATTATTTCTATTTTATTTTTTGTTAGGGAGTCACAAGGGTGAGTAGCCTCCTTTGAAATATAGTGTATATTAGTCTTTTACGTACACGATATGTGCAACAATTACCCACAACTATATAAAATATAATTTTAATATTGATAAATTTAAAATAAAAGTTTTGGTCAACAATAATTATTATTTATTTATTGTGCTACTGCTAGGAAGCAATAAGGATGAGTAGTGAAAAATGTTTTCATGTAAACAGTAAAAACTGATTTCAACATAAAACCTGATAAATGTGAAGTATAATGGGGTATGTGTGTTTCTATAATTACATTTTTGCAAATACTTGAAACTTTAATTATAAAAACACATGTATCTTTTTTTTATCATAATATGTATGTAAAGCTCATAAGTATTCATTTTTATTAACAAATTTGTGGTTTATTTTCACCCGATCCCTCGTTAACTCAAAATCTAAAGTTGTCATATAAAGTACTCTCCCCGGACCTAAATGTTTGATACACTTCAAATCTTGACACTATTCATACGATGGTAGAATCTTTTAAATTACTTTCAATAACATAAAACATAATATAGTCATATGAGCTCTTGCTTTATTCGTCTCAATGAGTAGGTTAATAATAACCAATTATTATATTTTTTGCATATACACAACAAAAAATATTTAAGGTCAAACAAGTACATTAGCATATGTGTAAGTCAAAATGTATCAAACAAATGAGAACGAAGAGAGTATAATTGAAGTATTGAATATTTATGATATTTCAACTAATTGGGTATAAAACTTGTGACTCGCTATCACTAAAAAAGTGTTTTTAACAACTCCATATACAAGTTTATTATTGTAATTGATTTTTGCAACTTTTTCCAATAATAAAAGTTGTTTAGTTAAAATAAATAATTTATTCCAACAATTCATTCGAATCCTAATAACTAATCCTAATCCATTTTAATCCAATTCAAATCATTCCAACCCAATTCAATCCAACCTAATCCCATGAAGTAAATACAACACTAGAATATAACAACTGTACAAGAAAATAAGTGGCAAGTATATACATTAGAATGACGACAAAAGAAAATGACCTTTTCATTAAAATTCTAAATTTTATTTAAGAATATGCTTGTTTGATTCTTTATGTGATGAATGTGAAAGTAAAAAACCTCCAAAGGATAATGAATGATGTGCATCTTTAATTAAAAAATAAGCAAAATATTTGGAATCTTATCCTTCGGATTAATTAGTGTCTAAAAATCTAAATGGATCTATGATGGACAAGTGAATGCAATATAAAAGTAATTCAACTTGGATTAAATTTATGTAAGATTCTTTTTTCTTTTTACTTTTCTTATTACTCCACAATTTAGATTAGATTAGATTAGATTTCTACTTGGTCAATAAGATAACAAATACTACAACCACAGCAGTACTTAGCATTTTGTACTTAGCACTGGAAGCAAACACAACGGTAGCTTAAGAGGAAACATCCTCTAACAAAGTAGTTTCTCGATATTAAATACTACTGTATTTGTTTTGTTTTTAACATTGTGCGACCTAAGGTCGGTATCAATAGGATTATAAATTGTACAATCTCGTCTTATTTATGTATGGAGTTCATAATTTCACTGAAAAACTAGTATAATACTCTATAATGCATAATTTAAAATTTTAAACATTAATAATCATTACTATAAAAAAAAAAAAAAAAAAAAAAATTATATATTAATATATTTTCTGAGAACTTAATTGTATACTATATAAAAAATTACTTTATAAAAACTTAATACTTTATAAAAATTTGATGTAAAAAAATTTATGTCGAGGTGATTCTATCAATATTCCATATAACTATAATTTTTATATATATTATAGAGATATTTTATTTTAAAGTTACACAATTTTTGACACTTCACTTCAACTCTATTCAACTCATTTTTATTATAAATAGTACTTCATTTTAGTCCATCACAGTTCAGTTCAATTCACTTCATATTAGTTCAGTTCAATTCAATTCAATTTAATTCAATCCAAAATAACAGAGCCTTCGATGAAAATCGTTCCACACAATCAGGCTTCAACAAATGAAATTCTACGTGTGTCATGCACAATTGCACATAGTAATTTCAAAAATTGGATTTTGTCAATTATAAATGGTTTAAAATATGAGCATTATTTGCTCAATATTATCCACAACTGAAATGGTAGTTCCAAGAAAACATTACCTTTTAACAATCTTCACTCATCTCTTACATGGAGTCCACAACATCACCTGCCTTTATTATACAAAGTAAAATATTATTGTTTTCAGAATCCATTTGAACAAAGCAAAAAATACTTCAAGAACAACTTTCCACAGTCAAAAAATGTTGTGGGGCAATTAAATTAATGCTTTCCATCAACACAAAATTACAAATATAATGGACAAAAAGTTATATTAAAAAAAATAATAATAAATAAACATCTATACTACTTATTAAAAAGCAAGGGGAAAATTGGAATCCGCCAAATATAACCCCTTTGCCACAACGTTCATAGCAAAACACATAAATTATTTTCATCGTGTTTCACAATAATATGAGAGAAGCAAGAAACAATCTCCTCGCCTTTATGTTTAAAATAAGACCATCACACATTGGCCAACTAGTTAATTGCTATGATAAATTTAACTTTAAATACATATGAAACATTTGCTTAACTTTCTTCTCATTAATGCAATGTAATGATCTCGTAATGTTCTTTATTTTTTGTTGAATCTTAATCATCATGCAACAAACCAGTAAATTAGTAAAATCAATCACCATTAAACAAGTTTTTATTCATCTCATGTACATTTTTATTAATCCGGGACATTGTCCAGGCCAAAAACTAATTGAATTTACATGTATACAGAAGTTACTCTGCCGGTGCCCACATGTTGAAGTACAACTTGAAGAATAATAGGATTTAATGAACTATTCATGTCAATCATATGGTAGGAGTTTCATCTTCTAAGCTTGTTTATTATTAGCTAAATCCCCAAAGAAAATATGACCCCTACCTGCTCTCTTCTTTAGAGATTAAAAAAAAAACATCAACAAAAGTTCAAATTTTGTAATCAGATACAATATGAAAATATACATATGAAAGTTGGATCGTACATGAAACAAAAGTCCTCATAAGTGATAAGTGACCTTTTCTAAAAAAATTAGCTATGAGTTTGCCTTAATTTTATTCGGAAACATAGCATGCTGTGTGTAAATTCAATCTCAAATCAGTGCTGCAGAATAAAACACAACAGTCTAATACTAAATGAGTTCACATAAAATCAGCACATGAACTTATAGTGCAACCATGTTTTGTTGGAACTAGCGATGCATCCTTTGGGCGTTGCTAGTTCCAACGAACAAAACATGGCTACACTATACTGTTTTCCCAAAGACATGTAGTTCATCTTTCTAGAGCGAATACACCGTAAGATATTGAGGTTAATACTGTTAGTAGATAGATCTTCTAGCAAACCCACATATATATTAATAAAATCTTTGTGTGATATTTGCCCATTAGCGAAAGCAACAGACAAGGTCAATTATAACATCCTGGATTTCTGTCTCAAAAAACATAAAAAGAATTTGATGGAACCACCCACTCGGCCACTCTACTTACTAACAGGGTTTTGACTAATTTGCCTACAGACCCACCCAACAAATTGTGTCCCTAAGTTGTGAAGGGGACCTTTGCACTTACCAATAATCCATTGAACTTTCCTTTACATCATATACGAACAATATGATAGCACCTGTCCAATGCGGGTCATCCAGCTTGCACAGGGTCGGAACCTTCCATGGTGCTGCACCACCTGCTACAAACAAATTATAGTAATCAAAAAACGAGACAGTAATTTGAAATGAAGCAAGTAGTAAATTAAAGTGATGATCTACATTTAATTAAGTAGGAACATGCAGGTCTCCAAGGTACAATGTTAATGTTGCTGAACAGCTGAAACCTGAAGCCAATGAGGTCAAAATTGTCATCCTTTTCAAAGCTCAAAGCACACATCAAAACTTGAAATATGTCCCAAAGTCTTATACTCGAATCCTAAACACAACTCAACGTCAAAGTCCCACAAATTTTAAAGTAAAATCCCAAAGCCAAACTTCAGAAGTCAACCCCAAGACACGACTCAATGTCAAAGTCAAAAGCACAAGATCAAAGCCCAAATACATTTTAAGCCCTGTCACATACTTCACAGGCTATCTGCACCTGCGCCAAGCCGCAGCAGCACTGCACAAACTTACAGAGTAGCAACACAACACCTATTTCAGTATATTAAAACAAAACTAATCGCTAAGATTGCAAGCTAAGGATCGATACCAACCCAACTGAAACAATGCAGTAGGATCAGCAATGATATGTGGGATTTTTATTGTTGTTTCTTTCCTTCCAAGTTCTAAATCATATAAAGTTATAAACCAACACAGCAAAATCCAAATATTCAATATTCCAATGTACAGCAGTGTTACTTAACTAAATCGTTGTTAAACCACGCGTAACCAATAATCCCAACTAATCAGGTCTTGCATAAGCAGTAAATATGAGCTCAAAAATGGTTCAATGAGCTCTCCATTCACATTGAGCAGAATTGCCTAACAAAAATTGAACTACTAAGGAGCCTATCTTCAACATAACATATCTTCAAAAGGCAAACTCAATTGAATCAAAAGTTAGATGTTAAACTAGTTTATAGGCCTAGGAGTTACTCCTATTGCCAATTGGTTTTAGGATGAAACCTCCTTGGGCTTGTGGACCGGTTTGACTCTCCTCCTCCCTATTGAGTTACCCATACCCATTTATCTTTAACATGAAATCTAACATGATAACAGAGCCCAGGTTATTCGGACCTCTTCTAAAAACTGGGTATTTGTCTAAGCCACTGGTTAAGGGCCTCTGTTGAATGTTCATTCCCAACGAGGATTATATTGTGCCTTTTGGTGTGCTCTAATTTTAAGGACACTCACTAGTGAGGGGGAGTATTGAACCCCATGTAATTTACACTAGTGAGTTGTCCCATATCGGAGAAAGAGGAGATGTTAAACTAGTTTATAGGCCTAGGAGTTACTCCTATTGCCAATTGGTTTTAGGATGAAACCTCCTTGAGCTTGTGGACCGGTTTGACCCTCCTCCTCCCTGTTGAGTTACCCATGCCCATTTATCTTTAACATGAAATCTAACAATCTTCAACATAACATATCTTCAAAAGGCAAACTCAATTGAATCAAAAGTTAGATGGTTCAACTTAATTAAACAAACCGTAACTGATTATGCTGAAAATTAAATTAATGAAATTTTGAAACTACAAAATTTACGTATCAAGATCAAAGTTGTATAGGTACATTTAGAACAAAATTTTCATTATTTATGAAAGAATTGATGTTCTTGTACCCCTCTATATGCTTCTAATGTACCGCTTTTTGTAGTTTTTACGGTAAAAACAGTTTTCACATTATCCTTTGCCTCAGAAGCTGCCTCAACAGATAACAACTCTACAATGGATTAGGCCCGACCCTAGGCCCAGGAAATTGAAGGATTATCAACAAAATCCTGCAACATACTTCGTATTAAGACTAATTTGTGTAATTAAAAACAAATAATTCGACAATTCACTCTAGAAAAAAAAAAACTAATTGTAAAACATAATGAAAATTAAACGAACGAATCAAATAAAAAAGCAAATGCCGTACCTTAGAAAGTGCTTCAATGGAGGGAAAACTAGGATAACCGTCATAATTAACGGTCTTTTGTTTCTTTCATTCATATTTTAATGGTGCGAAACTACGAATTTACTGAAGATTAAGATCACAAACAGATGAATTTGTGGGCTAAATGGTTCGTGTAATAATGGGCTTTGCTCTATAAGAAAAGGTTATATGGGCTTTATCTTAGCCCAGTAATGTAGCCTAGGGTTGTTGTGTTTTTGAGGTTTGGGCTTACAAATCATTGAAAGGTTTTGGATTTGGATTGTTTTGAATTTTATTACTCTTTAAGAATCATAACTTTTATAGCACTTAAAATGAATTGGAGGTAGTAAAAAACGTTTTCACAAAAAAGGAATGCAAATTTTGAGGGATAGGGGGTAATATTTTTGTCAAAAATAATGTTGTTAATTACATGCTTAACTAACAATATCATCAACTGATCTTTGGTGTGCCTAGTCGTTACAAATCAAGCATTTGATTCCTAGAGGCCAAGAGTTCGAGAATTGTTGAAAAAAACTTTTAATAAAGAAAAATTTAGATAAGGTTAAGTCAAATAAATTATAAGGCCCTGTTTTTTTGAACTAAAATGTAACTGAATTAAAATGAATTGAAAAGAGTTGAATTAAACTGAAATGAAGTGGTCTAGAATGAAATCGTAATTATAATGAAGATACAATGAACTGAACTAAACTAAACTGAATATAACTGAGTTAAATTGAATTACCAAAAAATTTAGTACAACATAATAGACTTAAGTTTAATGGAACAAACTCATTGTATATGTACTTATAATAAAGGCTTTCAAAACCTTAAACTTCAATAAACATAGCAATTTGCCAATTTCCATGATAATAACATGGCCAAAAGTTGGACTATGAGCATGTAATTTCAAATGCTACTAGCATTCAATTGGCTTTCACATCAAGAAGTCGAAGACTTTGGGACTCATAGTATGCACCGCCAAGAAAAGTCATAAAGTAGAGAATCATGTGAACTTTCTACACTCGTGTTATTAATTAGCTTCTTTTTTGACTTAATTAAACTGGACTATATCATTTAAAAGAGTAATTATAAACCACTCGCTATCAATAAATAAAGTCTACTAAGGACATGTTTTGGAGTCTTGAAAAGAGTTTTACGTTGAGATATTTTATTGAGAGAGCCATTAATTAGATTAAACAAGAGTAAAATCCATTTAGCATAACAAGTTTCATATTTTAAAATTTTGCTTCAGAGTCAAGATCACCATTCGCACTGAAATTTTTTGAATTTTTAGTCTATTTTTTGTCATTTTACATGACAGAGTATAAATTCAGTTTCTAGGCTTCAATCAAAAGCTTAAGCTAAGTTTTTGGTTTATTTGGTCATTTAGTATGGTATCAGCGCCAACGTGACTTTAAGGTCACAGGTTCGAATCTCATCCACCTCTCCTTTCTAAGTGGAATTATCAAGCGTTGGGTATGAGGAAGCCCATGCTACATCCACATTCAAGCCTAACGGGCTTTCGTGTGAGGGGGTGTGATAGAGTATAACCCAGTTTCTAGACCTCAACTATAAGATTAAGCTTTTAGTTGAGTTGATCATCTAATATTACCCTATAATGACCATTTTATAAACACAATTTAGGAAGCCAAACAAAACAATCATAAACACGATTTATATATGAATGATATTGTCCTAGAAATCATGGATTCATGGTATTACAGAGTATTTTATCAAAAGGTTTCATTCTCACCTACGCGTACATTTCTTTCACCGTCAACACGGATGAAGTGAGGGAGTAAAAGGGATTTCTTTGGGGATTTTACAAATCTAAAATCTGTATGCTTTGTTGACTAATACTCGTTGATTAGTCCACATATTTTGGAAATAATCATTTACCATAGTTTCATTTCACACTTGTGAATTGTGATCCTCAAGTTTCATACTTTAGCTTATTCTACACATATTAGGGGATAAAGTTGGTACATGTTGATACATAGGGATGTCAACGACATGATATATAGGGATGTCAATGAGCTGATACACTTGTGAATAGCTCCAAACAAGCTCGGTCAAAACTCGATTAAAGATTGTTCATATATATAATAAAGAAGCTCGAACAAAAATTTCAAGTTTGATTAATAAACAATATTTACTTGAACAACTTATTATTTAGCTCATTCAGGCTCACAAACAGCTCGTTCAAGTTCATTTATAAGCTCGCTAAATAACCCGTTTATGCCTAGTTTAAGGCTAATAACATTTACATTTTTTTAAGGTAGTGTGATTCATTATATTGAGTATCACAAAATAAACTTATTTTTAGAAATATATGTAGTAAATTATTTAGCAAATCAATCTATACCCTTGACTTCCCAAATATTTATCAATAAGATAATTAAGAAAATATGAGTAAAGTTCGTTTCTTCATAAGCTCATTTACTCATAAGCTTGACTTGGGCTCGAGTTCGAAAAATAAACAAGTTTAAACAAGCCAAACATGAACAATGAAAATTTCAACGAGTCAAGCTCGAACAAGAATTTTGAAAGTTCGCTTGCAATCAATCTCATCTTGAACTCAATTATTAATTGAGCCAAGCCTAACTAGCTCGAGCAAGTTGCTACTCGACTCGTCTCGTTTACACGTCTATAAATGCATTTTAAAATTTGAATTCAAACCAACTGCCACATTAGTGTTATAGGTTGATTATACACAAATTTTGTAGCAAGTGATTTGATGCATTTTAAAATTTGAATTCAAACCAACTGCCACATTAGTGTTATAGGTTGATTATACACAAATTTTGTAGCAAGTGATTTGAAGTTTGTAGTCATCCGACCATAATTGTGTATAGATACATTGTTTAGAAGCATGAATGTGTAATTGTGTAGAGACTACTAATGAATAATAATTGAAATAATATAGGGTAATTTGGATAATGGATGCCAGTTGAAGGGAATTTTAATCATTTGGGCGGTTAGTTACGTTAAAATTGATTGTGAGCATTTTCAATTATAACTATAACGTATATATATAAACAACAAACTTTTAGGTAGGAAACATGATTCAATTTTTTTTTTTTTTTTTTAATAATAAATTGGAAAGTCAATGCGATGCACATAGATTGCCAACAAACAGAATAGAAGTCTATATACTATAATATTTTGATGAAACGATGAAGTGATAAATATCTATATTAGAGATCAAAACTTACGAAATACTTCGTACATAATATAAAAATTTGTGGATAATAGATTGGTAAGGTATATTGAAAATTGAACGATCAACTGTTCATACTTGATTAAGGTAGGTAAGAGAATTGAAGTTTTTTATAGGTTAACAATCTGTGCCACCTAAAATAGAACCTAATGCCGTATAACATGGAATGAATTATAGAAACTAGTTAGGTATAGATAGGCATGTTATTTGAGTTTTAGCTTAGCTAGAAAAGCATTTGATGGAAGATTGAAAGCTCCAACACGAAGGAAGGGTGGTCCATGAAATGCAAAAATTATGATAAAATCATGTATGTATGGTTGAATGCTTGCCTACTTTCCTTATAGAATTGTAAGTATACATGCAATCACATCAATATAATGAAGTTTACCCTACTAATAACTTTAGTTTTTATTAGATAATATATATTAGGTGTGATTGAAAAGATAAATGAATGGAAAACTTGTCTGATCTTGCATTCAAAGTGAATCACGCACAACATAAGTTTATTGCTTAGTGGCTAGCTTGGATTAGCTTTATTTGCGAACAAACTCTCTCAAATCTCATCCAACAAGTAAATAAACAGGTTCGAAAAACTTTATAAAATTCATTATTTAATAGTTCGTTAAACCAAACTCGAACAACTCATTAAATACACATATATATACAACCATTGATCTATCTTCCATGTGGCGATTATAGTCTCAACTCTCAAAAGGAAATACATATATACACATAAATACATAATAAAGTCAAAGTGAAAGTGTCCCAAATAAGATGTGTACGTGCCTACTATTGGGTAAGGGAGAGGGGGACCAAGATAGTCCTAACATAGAAGAAAGAAAATGAGGAAGGAACCAATTTAATAAGGAAGCAATATAATATAATTAATGGTCCAACATGCTACAGTAGAATACAAATGTAAAAACAAATAGAGCTTGGATGATAAGCTAAGATAGATACTCCACATTTAATTCAACTACTTCCAACACTAGGCTAAAATGCCTAGGGATTGCTATGCTTTGAACATCTAGTACGTACTCTACCTAGGAAGGATCAATCATGACTCATGAGTGTGCGTAGTCAAACTTATTATTGCCGTTATTTGCTGGGCACGTAGAAGTAGAGGTACCACCACCTTCTAAAAACTCTTTCTTCTCTATCAATTAAGCTTCAAAAGAAAGTTACTTACTCACCTGTATGTACCATGTTATAGACATTGACTAGCTAGAGAGTATGAGCTTGGTGCATGCAATGGTACCCCTAGTCGGATTATAGGGTTACGTTCATAACTCGATTTGAATCCCACTGCATGTATTTAGGGGAATTCTTTATCCTCTCTTTTTTAAATGTATGTGTCGAAAAATCTGAATTCGGATGCACTCTTAGTAATAGGTCCCTAGTCTAGGGCCCATATTAGTATCAACTTATAATATATATATATATATTAAATAGATATGATCAACATCATTAAAGACGAGCAATGTATATATTATCTACCTAGTATGTGGATTGATGAACCGTCTTCAATCAAAAGATAAGCTAGAAATTACCTAACAAATATTTTGAGTACAAAAAGTTATTTCAATAAGCGGCCGTCAAATTTGTTAATTTGAAGTTTATAACTTCACAAATTCGATTTACATAAGGATTATTGCTAATATTATCACTTATAACCATCTCAAATTAAACGAAAATGTATTAGATTCATTGTTGTGGCGAAAAATTAATCAAGTCTTCAAATTTAATAGAGAAGTTGATAACCGATATTATTGCATTCCACAATTGAATTTTCTCATTAAGTACGAACAAATAGTGTAAATTCATTGAGATAAAATGTTGGTCGTCAACCCCACATATTAATTTTATTCTTCAAGTAATCAAACCGAAAAACTGATGGTCTCATGGGTCGTGCCGTCATGCCCAAATTTATTTAGTGGTCCAAAATATGTCATTAATTAGGAACCTGAAAATTTAATTAATAAAGTCAAAACTTAGCTATCATTGGACAGATGACAGCAATTATCACACATAATTAGGAGTTGTTTAATCGAATCACTGTCAGTGTTAAGCTCAGAACTTAAATAGAGTAGAGTAGACTAGCAAATGGAATAATTAGCACACTAATTATATAATAATGCCATATATTCTTCTCATCTTACTATTTTGTGTGATTGGATTTAAAAAAAAAAAGGGGTCTTTATTTTGGATTTGTATTTAATAATTTTGATTAACAAAATAGCCACCGAGTATTTGAATTGATGTGATTAAAAATAATACAAATTCAAAAGTTTGTTAGCTTAATGAAATGAATTTAATTTAATTGAACCTAAAATAAGCCAAAAAAAGGACCCAAATATAGTGTATTAGAGCGTCGTCATGTTGTATATTCTTTTTTGGTGAAACTTGGTGTTAGTTCCCAACACTAATCATATAGAGAGAGAGTGCTTGTTTCAAAAAATAATAATAATAATAATAATAATACGCTACATTTTGTTTCCTCATCCCCATGACCCATCTCTACAATGAATATAAATTTTATAACATTTTTACTCTATTCCATCAAACATAGACCTTTTTTTTACCAAATGAGAGGAGTCTTTTATTTCACATTTTCACCCCCCTTATTAACATTCCTATTTTGATGTATATAGAAAGCTCACAAAATATAGGTGTGACCGTGTGAGGACAAACTACAAATTAGTAACAAGAAAGTGTTTAAACATACTCCATAACTTATGAGAATTGCGATAGCTCGTAAAGATCGTGTGGCTACAATCAAGACCTGTTTATTTCAGCTTACAATCCATTCAGTTCAGTTCAGTTTAGTTCAGCTCAGCTCAGTTCAGATGTTTTCAACTGAAGTAAACAGACCCTTACTTACATCTTTGACATTTATGAGGTTATTTTTAAAAAATTAAGAAAAAATAATTATGAGAAGAGTCAAAACTCAAGAGTGGACGTAATTTAGCGTCAATGCAAAAATAAAAATAAAAAATTGCCCATCTCTTTTGACGGTGAATTGCCAGAATGACTTCCAATTAACACATGTAAATAACAGTTTTGTCTTGACACCTCAGCTTTCAACATTCTAAACTAAACTTGTCATGGATTGATTAAGGGCGCTACGTTCGAGATATCTACTCTTAACTCTGATTAATCCGGTACAAATACAATACATTAATAGATAATACGGAGTACTTATACTTAATAAATAATACGGAGTACAAAATATTGTATAAGGATTGTTGGATAGGCTTATTAATTAAATATGTTACTCAAAATTCATTATAGATTCAACTAGATTTGATTATGTGAGTGAGAGATACTCAATTAGTCAATTAGTTAGAGCTTTTTAGAATTTTTAAAAAAATAATAATAACAATAATAATAATGCTAAAATTTACAAGCTCATCCGCCCTTGCTCCAAAATTTATATGTCTTGTGATCTTACGCATAATCTCACTATCATTATGCTTAATATTGCATTCGGAATTGCATTATTTCAATTTTTTAATGTTAAAGAATAATTTACTCAAATAATCTTAGCTATTCAAGATTTAGAATTGAAGTGATTATTATCATTAAATTTCCGATGGAGAGATATTTACGTAATTAATTTTAAACCTGCATTATTTGTGTATATAATATCATGAATATCGGTTATATATAAAGCATTCATTAGCAAATACTCTGTATTATTCATAGCCATAACATATATAAACAAGACAAGTAAACCAACCAACCAACAATAGAAAATCAAACAACTAGATACGTACGTATACCCTATAATCACTCGATCCCAGAATGCCAACAGATTAAGATACCCCATCATTAAAAAAAAAAAAAAGGACTAAAAACTCTAAATCAAAAAAAGAAAACAAACACTAAAAGATTGCTATATATATATATAATCGTCATCATCAATACTACAAACACTAAACAAATGATTTGTGTGCCAAATATTTCCCATGGTTGGGTGGCTGCCCAGAAATTTGAACTATGAAACCAACTACTATGTTCACTCTTATACCCCATCTTTCTTTATAAAACCTCTTTTCTCCCTCCTTTTTCCCAATCCTCCTCTCTCTCTAACACCTAAAATCAATATCCATGTAACAAAACAAATACATTGAATCAAATAGAAGTCATCAATTTTATCAGTCAATAATTCTTGTACAAAACGAATCGTTGATTGTTTTTTAAATTCCAAATTATATGGATAATACTAATGTATCACCACCACCAATATTTGAAGTTGAGTCTGGCAAAAACAACAGCTTCCCAGTGATAGCAATAGCAGTAATTGGCATATTAGCTACAGCATTCCTTCTAATAAGTTACTACATCTTCGTGATCAAATGCTGTTTAAGTTGGCATAGAGTTGACGTCTTCAACCGCGTAAGGGAAGAAGACAGAGTACCTACAACATCAACCGGATTCAAGGGTCTCGATGAGGCCCTTATCCGGTCTATACCAGTTATCGAGTTTCGAAAACTGAAAACGAATGATGTAATACCAGAGAAGAGTGCTGCCTACGAGTGTGCTGTTTGTTTAAACGAATTCGAACAAGGGGAAAGATTACGAGTTATTCCAAATTGTTGCCATGCTTTTCACATTGATTGTATTGATATTTGGTTACAAAGTAATGCAAATTGTCCACTTTGTAGATCACCAATTTCTCCATCTTCTATCATATATACTAATATTAATACCGGCCAACATGTGCCTGGTATTAACTCGCAACACAAGGATGTGGGACATGACACTAATAACGATGATGATTATGTGGTTATTGAGATACAAGGAAATAATTTAGATGAACCAAGATTATTAACAAGAGAGTCATCACAGAAGAAGAAGAAGAGTACTTTAAGGCATGTTTGGAGTTTAGGAGATGAAATCATTGATATTAGGAAAAAAGATGACCAGTTTCAGAATATTCACCCAATAAGAAGGTCTATATCTATGGATTTGTCAAGTGATACACAGTTTTCCGTTCAAATTCAGCAATGTAGTAGTAGGAGTAATAATGTGCAGGAAAATGAGGTTAGTGGCAGTAGTAGTAATTATACCAAACTTAGAAGATCTATTTTTTCATTTGGGTATGGTAGAAGTTCAACATGCTCTGTTCATTTGGATCCATGAATTATTCTTTTTTTTTTTTTTTTTAATTTTGTGGGGGGGTTGATTTTTGGCTGAAATTTAAGTCAAAATATTTGATTTCATACACATGAAGAGTCAAATGTTTGACTTATATCGCTTGGTGGAAGTGGGATTTTTTTTTTTCTTTTCTTTTCATTTATTTGATTTTTATTATTATTACTACCTCCGTTATTTATTATTAATAGAGAGAAAAAGTGTCTAATCGTTGCAAATAATAAGTAACGGATGTAGTATTAAGTTTGGGCAGTGTCATTAATGTGAACTAGTGTGAGTTAGGGTGTACAAGTTTGTAGACATATATGTGGAAAGGTGTAAGAATGATAGAGACAAATTCAATTGAAATATTTCATTCAATTAATTGGTGGTAAGTACATTTTAATTTCATGAATTATCATCAAATATCTGCTTTTTGTTTGTTAGGACTTAGGAATGTAACAGGCTAATAGCATTGGGAGCATGAATCCAAATAATAGCCCAAATATCAAATAATGCTAATTTGTTTTAGGTATGTGAAAATGAGAAATGATACTTATGTCACTCAATTTTGTCCACGTTGTTATTATTTGCGACTTCTTTTGCACTAAAATTCAATGGATTGAGTTTATTCAATGGTAACTATATACTCGGTACTTTATACTTCATATACTTTCACTGCTCCATATTATTTGTTACGTATTTTGTGGAAGAGATTTGATGGCATAAAAAATTAAATTAATCAAAATAATTTTAACACTATGTTACTCGTTACATATTACTTTCTATGTTCCATATTACTTGTTACGTAATATGAAGAAAAAATTTGATTTTAATCAAAATAATTTTAATACCAACAATATATAGTGTCCATATTATTTGAATTTCGGATACAAAGCATTTCAACATATGTTCCTATTGGACTTTTGTAGTTGGTTGACAACTTTTGCCTCCATAACAAAAATGTATGTCAAAGTGTTATGTCGCAATTAATATGAAGCGAAGGAAGTATAATACACTACTTTAGAGTAATTTTGATTATTATTATGTTTAAATTCAAAATATGTTCCTATTGGACTTTTGTTCCAACTATAACCTCAAATAATCATTAGCATAATAATGCAAATGTTTTGCTCTACTTTCTTTGTCCTTCCTACCACCGTATCTTTGTTGGTATTTGGTTAGAATTCAATATGACATAAGTTAATCCAATAATAAAATAAGATTAATGAATGAGTGAATTGCTAATTGTTGGATTACAGCCATGATTATGGTCATAATCAATTATCACTTCACTAGAAGGCAATATTTATATATACTTTTCATGATTAAATTACCTTTCCATAAACTTTAAACAAAATTGCTAACTTTATTACGCACGATTATTAATCAAAACTCACCTAAAATTAGTTGTGGGGACTAAATTAAAGGGCCTACCTCAACAATTGGAGCTTTTACATTTGAAATAATCTATGGCCGTTGTAGGACTTTCTATTTCAATTGTTAGGTCATCAATCATGTTTTACTTGAGTAGTTGGTTGACAACTTTTGCCTCCATAACAAAAATAAATCAAGTGTTTGCTCTTTTTTTATATGAAAACAATTTTAGTTCAATCAATCCCATTAAATTTGATAAAATTTGTTTAAATTTACTATCAAATTTTATTAAGTTTAATTAGTAATTCGTATTTAAATCTCTACAACTCAATCCATTGATCAAATTCAATAAGTTATAGTCAAATTTAGGTTCAAATTGCGAGAGTAAGGGGTAGTTTAAGTGGTAAAAGCTTCTCTTCCGGTTCCAGAAGATCTTGAGATCGATTCTCATTCCTACCCTTGTGGCTCCCTAGCACCAAAAAAAAAAAAAAAAAAAAAGGTTTAAATTGCGGAGTATTTATTTTATTCCTTAAACTTTGTTCACTTATTTTTCAATAAAAATAAGTTCAACTCAATAAAATTTAATAATTATTTCACTATCACTTAATACACGTATTTTAGCAAAAAAAAGTGTAAATTAGCAAAATTAAAATAACGAGAACGGAACCTTAACGTCCGTAACTTTTTGCAAAAAAAAAAAACTTCAAAAAGATCAGCTCATGTTACAAAGATTTGATTATTTGAGTAGTGCATCGTATGATTGCTGATTTTTGGCATGAATGATTTTGGTTGTCAAAGAAGCTTAATTTTATGTTGACTTATTTGAGTAACTCACGTGGGGCGGTAGTCGGTAACACGGGCACCAAGTAAATTCATAGTAATTTTGCTGTGTAACAAAGTAAAAAGAGAGAGTTTTGTAGTGTGAATAATCGAAAAGAAAATGGAGAGCATTTGTGACACTTTACACTACTATTCGGTATTCATATCCCTCTAGCTCTGAGGTGCAGCCTTAAGCATCGTTTGCCGTTTGATGACTCAGGTCGAAGTTTTTAATTATTTTTTTTTTTTTTAGAAGTTGTTTCGGACATTATGGACTTCTTTTATTGCTCCATATTGGAAAAATACCGCCTTTAATTTTCAATTTTTATTAAGACTAGAAAATTGTTAATCTATTTTTCATCATTTTTCTTTTTTAATAATATCCGTATGATCTTTGTTTGTGTCTGAGGATTAATTAATTTTGCATTGTTCAAGTAATTAAGATACTAGTATTTGAAATTAGAAAATCTTCATGATGGATTAATTGACCCGTAATTTTGTTATAAATTTGCTGTTTATTTTCATCCTAACTTATACAACCAATGCGATTTGTAGCCCCTTATGGTTACATATATAACATTAAATAATTGCCCTAGAGTATTCTGCAAATATTACAAATTAATTTAATTTAGTTTTTATTGATAATGTAATTAAACTTCAAAAACATTCATGTTTATTTATATAGTAGTGTGATTTATTCACATATAATGTTTGCCCGACAATGCTTAGTTAAAATTTATGATCCTTCTCTGTGGCGGAACAAAGTGAGTGCAGAATAAGTTTCATCAATGTCAATAATACACACATTGATGATAATTGCACTAAAAAGAAGGCATAGTTGTGTGTGACATTTAGGATACCAATATTATTATATCAAATATTAATAAATAAAAGAAAGTGGATAAGTCCAAAACAAGCTATTAGGGAGCCAAGAATTTGGGCTTTGATTCTATTGGGCTTCATTGTCATTGGGCTTTATCTTTTTATGGAATTATAGGCATTTTTGTTTTTTTTTATTCATGGGCCAGCATGGGATTTAACTGGGCTTTGAATTTGGATCAACCAAGTATCTTGCATTATATTTCCTAGAAGCTTAATTCTACCTTGAAACAATTTTTTCCAATAATTTGTGGTAGGAATTTATTTGATCCAAGGCCTTAAATAAAACACGCCTAGGCGCACAAGTGCACAACCACACCGGTACAATAGCTAATACACGACTAGCTTCAAAGTGTAGGCGAAGGGCAAAATGAGTACGATATTACCTACTATCGAGCTATAAGATTGATACATATTTGAGATAAAATTAGCATAAACTAAGAACGAAAACGTTGTCATCAAATCATCGGCCAAAGTATCCAATCTTTGTACACCGTGTTATTTGTCAGTTTTATCACACCAACATATGGTATTGTGTATGGGTCATGGGTGTATGCACAAGACACTGCATAATCTTGTCTTGGGCTCTTGAAGACAATAAAACAAGAACAAATTGAACAAACAACCAAATCGAACTATTCTTTTTCTTTTTCTTTTTTTTTTTTCCTTATTTGGTTTGACAAAAATGATAGATTTATGTATATATATTACGTAGTATAATTTTCTCATGAAGCTTTTGGATAAATAATTTTCCTTCTACAATGAAGGGAGAACATATTTCAACTCCTTCTCTCTCTTTTTTTCTTTTTTTTCCTACTCTCCTCTCATTCGATCACGAGTCAAAATTTGCTATTCCACTTTGAGTATCGCATTTAATTGGAGTCTCCAATCTTCTCATTCCCTTTTTATTGAAGTACTATTGTACTAGCCTTATGTACAATAAAATCATCACAACAAATAATATTTTAGTCTTAATAATGTTATTGAAGTACTACCTCCATATCATATTAGTTGCAACGATTTGACAATTAAAATACAAATATATAATTCCTTCAACAAAAGAATAAAAATAAAAAAAAATATATAAGCATCATCTATGTTTGTAAGATGGATGTATATTACTCCCTCAGTCTTTTTTTACTTGCTACATTGGACCAAAAAAGCTCTCACAGTTTTTGGGTCAATGTAGCAAGTAAAAAAAGACCGAGGGAGTATATTAAAACATGAAATAATTAGAGAGTATCGAACTATATATCGATGTTGCTCTTTTTTATTCCCTTATGTCAAATACTCAAAAGAACCTATATTGAAAAATTCAGTGAACTCATATTCTTTTAACTTAGCTTCATCACCGTATCTAAAACAACTAAGCTACTAAATAAATATAATAATTATTATTCTTGTCGACTTTTCCGAATGATGAGGTTCCACTACATTATAAATTATAATAATGCAACTACATATCTAGGTTTCTAAAGCTTCTACTCGTTGGTCCACAACAATCTTGTTTCTAGAAAACTCATCTGTTTTCCCCATATGTTCTTTGTTCTTTGTTTTTTGTTTTTTGTTTTTTTTAGCATATGTTTTTAATAAAAAAATGATTATGTGATCTTTATGTTTCTGGAAGCCCGTTTTTTGGACATGCACGCACCACCGTATCATAATTTTGTGCTGATCCATATTGATAATGCATTCCCTCTATTTGGACCTCAATTACATATCTACATATAATTCTCCGTATAAATATAGATAAAATTCCTAGCCATCAAAAGGTGATTTGTTTAGTAAATCAAGGAGCATTACAGACAATGTCAATGTAGTGGGTTCACGTATTGGATGATAAATTATTCTAAAATTTAGTACCTGTGCGATGTACATTTATACTTCCAACAAAGTTTTCGCAAAGAAATCATTGCTAAATATTTATGAAAGTAAAAAACTACGTATACACTAATCAAAGAGTGCATAAATATAATGTTACATATTATCATCCGATCATCCAAAAATGTTGTTAATGTATAGTATATCAATTTGAGCAAAAATGAATGTTAATTAACATTTGACTAATAATTTGGAAGATTAATCGAGAAGGCCTTATATATAATTAAACCACTTGATTTACAAATTACTAGAATCATTAGGCATTGCTCATAAATATATGATACAACGAACTAAAAATTCGAGAAATTCTATTGTATGAATGATGAAAGCGCGGTGTGTGCCTTGGTTTCATGGTTAAGTGTTTACTTGCTATCTGTCTGTTATGTTATGAGTTTAATATGTTCACTGCAATTATCTTTTATCGTTGTCGTTAAAGGTAAAGTTGTATAACACATAATTAACCTTTTCCAAATTCACACTATATATAACTATCTAAAGCAATATGTATTATATATGACAATATTTTTTAATCTAGTACAAGGAGTATACATATAGTATTAGCATAAAAAAAAAATACACATAGGTTATAACACTATTTCATTTGTACGTATTTGATGTTAAATTATTACATGACCAGTCTGATGATAGTCCTGTAATAATGTTAGGGACTTTTGTAGGACGGGCCAAGATCGAGTCAATTAGCACTCCATAATTTAAACGATGTTGCATCATTTAGGTAAACTATCCATATAACACAAAGCATGAAGCATCCCAACATTATGTTTGAAAAATATTTGGAATTAGATCCCACAAATCACTTCACTTCCCTCCATAATTAAGTGTTTTTTTTTTTTTTTTTATTTAAGCTTGTTTGCTCATTGTAGAATCTTCATGATGGCATGCAATATTGGCTATTTGATACAATTAAAGTTACAGAGAGATGTGGTGCATCAAGAATCATATCTCATATTAATGGATGATAGAATATTGTCGACAATTTTTGGAACTTTCTATTCATGCAATTTAGACGAGCATAATAAAAAAGGTGACATAAAAGGAAAAGACCTAAGAATAATACGTACATGAGTTTAGTGAAATTCGTATCTTGTGATGTAACGTAACTACGTAATAATGTGAACAAAGAGTTGCAAATCTAATGGCTGCCATGTGGCAGTTTGCTATTAGGCAGTAAATTAATCAAAGTAATGGTCACTTCTATTCCAAATTTTTAAGTTTTTTTTGGTGCTAAATTATTGAGTATAGTTTACGAACTTATAAATGATAAATTAGGGCCCTGTTTTATTAAACTGAAATGTAATTAAACTGAACTGAAATAAAGCAGTGCTCGGTGCACAATTGTAATGGTGATGAACTGAACTAAATTAAAGTGTCAAAAAATTCAGTATAAAAAAACGAAGCCTAAATTACACATCCAACCATATACTCTATAGTAAATAGTAATTAATAATTTTAGGTTCTCATATGTAACTTTAGATTTTCATAAATCATCTAGTCATTTACCCTAGAATCTGGTCTAAGGTAACTAAATAGCTCGATGAGTTGATGCCACTTTTTTAATTTGAAAGTTCAAAAACTTTATCATTATTATTGTTTTTTTTACATACTTTGACTGTAAACATGTACATTTTACATGTAACTAAAACTAATCATGGTAATCAAAGACATAAAATAATAACCACAATTCAACATCGACCAATCACTAAAAAGTTCTTGCATAATGAAATGTTTAAGCTTTTCTAGAATTCTAGGAATAAGAATAGTGAAAAGTAAAACTAATTGATACTTGAACTATGTATTTCCTTCACCAGTTTGCAGTTCTACCCACTTTAATTATTAACATTATTATACAAGTAATATTCTTATCTCACAAACCCTACTTTGTTCATTTAATGTTAAAATTTCTCGTCGATTTTTTTTAAAAAAATATGGAGTATGTAAAAATTTTACAGAGTAATTTTGATGAATATGATTCCTTAGATTAATCTCCAACCTATTTTTACATACTAGTATAGTATAAAATTTTAAACTTTGGTATTATTCAATAGCTCGATAGCTAGAGTTATGTGTTTGTATACATGAAGAAAAGTAATTGAAAACAACAAATAATTAAAGAACCTACTATAGATCACCGGTTTAACTTCTTTTTTGATTAATTTTGAATGGTCTTGTGGTTGATACTCGATATGTGCTTTTGTAGCTCCTTAACATCCAAAAATAAGAATTGGAAAAAACGGACACCATTCATTTATTTTATTTTTTTGAGGGCCAAAACTAGGATCATTCATCATAGTAAGCAAATCCATAAATACATAAGAAGCATATAACTCCATGTGTCCATCAGAACACAAAACTCCCACACTTGTTAAATCCCAAAAGGAATATATAATCCTAGCTAAATAGCGAGCAACAAAGTTGCTATGATCAATTAATCATAGTAGTTTTAAAATTTTCAATTTGTGAAAGTCATATATGATAATACGGAGTATATTTTATAAAAATAATTAAAAGTTAGTCAATATTATTTTAATCATTATAATTGTAAAAATTACACTAAACCATGAAATCATTTTTTGTTTTTAGTAAATACGGAGTATAAAAAAAAATGATCATAAATTCATAACCAAGGAAATGGATTGTTTTGTACTTGATCATTTTTAACAACTTGTAAAAATTAGAGAGTCCATATCTTATTTCCCTAGAGCAGTTAGCTACTCCCGTTCCTTGAAGATCCTATCAGTTACTATTCATACGTTTCTCAATGCATGTTTTATAATGTTTACATATTTAGTTACACATGTATAAAAATTGTAACAATTGAATATTTATAATGTACTTATCAACACGAATCAAACAAGACCTCATATGACTATATTTTTTCTTATACATCAATAGTTATTCACAAGAATCTCTTTGCTTGTGAATAGTTAAAAAAACACAACTGGCATGATCTTTAAGGAACGGAGGGAGTAGTTAGCTTGAGCACCACACATGCACGTACAGTCTACTGTAGTCAACATTTGACTTTGACTTTAGACTTTAAACAATATGGCCTAGCTTAGCTGTAAAGTAACAAAAACTATGCTTTAATTTGTTAAGTTATTATTTATTTGAGTTAAGCAAAAATTTTAGAATTCCACACGTGTGACAACCAACAAATAACTAACTTATAGTGTTTTAAGTCTCAATATAACTTTAATATATTATTGGTTAATTAGAAGAAGAAAAAATCAATACATACACCAAAAAAAAAAAAATTAAAAAGAAGACTTTATGTCCTTTTGATTTCAAAAGCCATCACCTTGACTCATCCACTCACTCATCCAGGTGCATTGGACTAAAGTCTTCAAAATTGAACGTATTGAACTAAGGTTCTTGTCACACGTGCGAAGTACTCTTGTTTAATGTGGGCCATAGGATGCAAATTACAATTGGCAAAATTTGGACCATCCATTATGCCAACTTAAGATGATGTACTTTTATTTTTTTTGTGCTTCGATTCTCCCCTTATATATAACATGTAGTCACCTTCACTTAGTCTTGGTCATCCATGCTATATTGCCAAACTAATAATTTCTTCATTGTTTTTGTTCATAAACGTTACATTACACCACACCACACCACACCACACCGCCTTTTTTTTCATAAAAAAAAAAAAACCTATGGAAGATGAGAGAGATGGAGGAGGAGAAGTTAAGTATAGAGGTGTAAGGAAGCGGCCTTGGGGGAAATATGCGGCAGAAATTCGTGACTCTACTAGGCAAGGTGCTAGACTTTGGCTAGGCACATTTAATACTGCTGAGGAAGCGGCTAGAGCATATGATCGAGCAGCTTATAATATGAGAGGTCATTTAGCCATACTTAATTTTCCTAGTGAATATAACATGCCTCGTGGTGGTGCATCCTCCTCCACAGCTAGAGGGGGTTCATCATCATCATCGACGTCTAGGAATGCTAGTCAAGAAAGCCAAAGAGAAGTTTTTGAGTTTGAGTGCTTAGATGATAAGTTGTTGGACGAGCTTCTTGTTGATTATGACGATAATTATATAAGGGGTGGGAGAAAATAATTAAATCTAGCTAATTAACTAGTGGCTAGCTTATGATTTTGATTTCAAGCTTTCATCAAGTGGACAAGCAAGGTGCCTTTGAATTATTTATCACTATCATCATCATATATCTATATCATAATGTAACATGCATGTATGTCTTAGCTTTCACTCTTCTTTACTTAATTTCAATTCTCCTTCATCATCATATGTCCTCCTAGCATATTACTATATAATTACGATTATTCCACCTTTATTTAATTTTTTGTTCTTGAGATTATTATGTGTGTTTGACAATCAAATATGATGTAATACAATACGTATTAATCTATACGCGCGCTTGTGATACCCTACCTTAGCTTCTTCTGTTCTTCGTTCGTTCTTGAAGATTAGTTAATTAGCTTACATAATGCATTCTAAATTAACTTGTAATTAATATTGCATTTATTTTCTAAATTACGGGATTTAGTAGTGCAACATTGCACTGTGAAGCTAAGCGTACTACCATTACTTGGTGAGTTTCGGTACGGAAGTACGTAACTACGTTTATCATTTTGTCTATTAATCCATTTGTTGATTATAAGTTTCTTTAAGAATATATAGGACAAACTAGCTATAAGGGCATAATTTTATAATTTTTTGCATCTATTTTGTGCATGTAAAAGGGAATAACCTAAGAGGCTAGGAGGAGTAATGATGTATTTGTATCCATTTAAAAATTTTAATTTTGTTAAAAATATAAAACTAGATAACGATTTGAAAATGAACTATATATGTACGTTTTTTGTTTTTGTCGTCAAAATTTTAAATTATAACTCCTCACATTTGAATGTGCGCTTATATATTTTTGTTTTTCTCCATTATTGCTTCCAAGGTGGTAGACAAGTTGAAACAAACGTATCCAACTTATGGGTTCTATGATGCTCATGATCCCGCTGAGTTGTCGTCATGTAGACGTATAGTTGAATGAGTTGATAGAATAGTTGCCAAAAGAAGAAAGAAATTTTCAACTCAATAATGAGGCATTGTCTCATTATTCAAATAGCAATTAATAACTTAAGGCTCAATGAGAAAAGTCAATTAGCCCATTCAACAAAAGCTCGACTACATATCTTTTCAATTCTCCAATTGAGTCACACTGATACCTTAGTTACCTGATAAGCTAACTTACCTTTCATTAGTCTAATCCAATTTTTTTTTTTCCCTTTGCTATTGTTAGCATCAATAGAGGTGACAATGGTTATTGGGTTAGGTTCAGGTTATTTGTTTCGATCTATTTATATTTGGGTGATGAGTTAATTGATTAGATTTAAAATCACGTATATTAGAAGTCATTTGTTTTGTCTAATCAGTTATAATGATGTTCTTGCATTTTTGTTATGTTTTGAGATTATCTAAAAAGGACTTGTGCAATCCAATAAAAAGAATATCAAGTGCAACCCTAGCCACTTTGACAGTGTTCAATACTTTAATTGGCACTGTTTCAATAATACATAAATAGAACTAAGCTCATTTACAACTTTTTAAGTGAAACAAATTTTCATTCAAAATAGATAACTCCCATACTTATAAACTAATTTTTATTTCTGATTTATCGTACAATTTACATTGTCTTACAACACAGGGTTCAACCCTTGTACTATTGTTATTCTCCCGCTTTAAAATATATCTATATAAGCACAATTGCAAAATTCTTTAACAATTATAATATAGTAAGGTGGTACAAAAGTTTGAAAGCATGAGAATTGACAAATCAATGTGAAATTGGCAACGAACAATGTAGATTTATTGAGTTTATTTACAGCTGGTGTTGGTCCTTGGGAAAATAACATCTTATTCTCCAACATTTTCAACATTAAAGGATTCCTTGTTGGATTGATTAAGCTTTGATTGAACAAGTTAATACAGTATAGTTGTTGAGGTTAAGTCAAAGCGAAGTTCTATTTATCTTCTCAACTTGCGTTTTGTAATTTGGCTTTTAGTTGTGTAGATTATTCTTTTTCTATCTTTTGTTCTTTTATATTTCCGTGGTCCTCTTTATTTTAAACATAGGAAAATCGAATAGGGCACCCAAAATAATACGGAGTACCAAATTTTTTTCGTTTATTTATATTTTATTCTTCATCGGTCTTTTTTATAGTTGCTATATTATGGATTTAGGGTTTTTGACACTGTTCGCTGTGTAACTTTTGACTTACTTTGGTGATTAATGCGTAACGAAAGATATATTAATATGGGATCTTGTTTGATTCAACTCAATGATATATTCTGAAAATATAATTTTTATAATTTTTTATTGTACCTAATTTTATAAGTTGTGTCTTGGGCAATCTAAAAAAGTGAAAGTAGTAAGTAAAAAATTAAAAGACGAAGGGAGTGTATCAGGATATTCTTTGGCTATATAGACTTATAGAGCAATAACTATTATCATCACCCCTTTATTCTTCATTTTAGGGTAAATGACTAATTAATTGACGGTTTATTTTATTTGAAAAGGAAGTTAAGAGGCAAAGTGATCGATCAACTAATCAACCATTATGCTAATGCAAAACTTAGACACAAATCCAATCATGAAAAAACAACACAATAGATTATAGCTTTTGATTGATGCCTTATCTGTGTCCTTTCCTTTCTTTTCTTTTTGGGACCCCGTAACCTTAAAAAACAATGGATAATAGCCTTTGGTTGAGGCATCTGGAGGAGTCATCAATGACCCCGTCTTATTTTTGCCTCGTTTTTTTACCACGTGCTATGGACCACCACAAGACCCCCCGCGACCGATTTCGTCCCCTAAAAACATGTGATCATCCCTCTTATGGCCTCTTCCGGAGAAGAGAAAAATAGGCTCTTATGTGAGCTGTCAAAAACCTTCTTATCAACTTTCTTATGGTCTTTTCACCCCGAATCATCTGGTCAAGATTCATATTTTGACCAGCGGGTACCCCGAAAAATTTTTATCAATTTTTTTTCCTGGGCACCTAAAACGCAAAATACAATGAATAATAACCTTTAGTTGAGGCTAGTGGAGCAGCAATTGCGGGCCTCATCGTTTTTTCGCCATGTATTTTAACCACATGCCATAGACTACTGCAGGACTCCCCACGGTCGGTTTCGTCCCCTAAAGACATGTTATGATTCCTCTTATGGCCTCTTCCAAAGAAGAGAAAAATAGGCTCTTCCGAGAATTGTCCGGAACTCGTTATCATCTTTCTCAAGTGCTTCTGCTTCTCACCCCAAATCTCTGGTCTGAGGGTCAGATTTTGACCATATGAGGACCCTGGAAAATACTTTGCAAATTTTTTTTCCAGACCCCCAAAACCCAAAAAAAAAACAATGGATAATAGCCTGGTTGAGGCCTGTGGAGGGGACGTCTCGGGCCCGTCATTTTTTCGATCCGTTTTTTACCACGTGCTATATACTACTACAGGACTCCCCACGATTGGTTTTGACCCCTAAACTCCTAAAGGGCAAAGGCCTGTTATGATCCATTTTATTACCTCTTGAATAAAAGTGATAAATAGGCTTTTCCGAGAACCGTCTAGAACCTTGTTATCATCTCTCTTAAAGCCTTTTCACCCTAAATCTCTTGGTCAGGGGTCATAATAGCTTTTGATAAAGGCCTCTAGAGGGACTACACCGGCCCCGTCTTATTTTTGCCCTATTTTTTTACCACGTGTTATGGACCACTACAGGACTTCCCAAGATAGGTTTCGACTCTTATATATATACCTGTTATGATCACTCTTACGGCTTCTTGCAAAGAAGGAAAAAACAGGCTCTTCCGAGAACCGTCTGGAACCTTGTTATCATTTCTTAAAGGCCTTTTCACCCCAAATCCCTTGGTTTGGGTTCATATTTTTACCATACGAGAACCCTAGGAAAATTTAAAAATTATTTTTTCCAGGACTTTGGAACCCCAAAAAACAGTGCATAATTACCTTTGATTGAGACCTTTGGAGGAGCTGCATCGAGTCCCGTCTAATTTTCGCCCTATTTTTCTACCATGCGCTATGGGCTACGACAAGACTCCCCACGATCAGTTTCTTACCTTAAAGACTTGTTTTGATCCCTCTCATGGCCTTTTCTAGTGAAGAAAAAACAGGCTCTTCCGAAATCCTTCTAGAATCTTATTATCATATATATTATCATATATATATTAAGGCCTTTTCACCCCAAATCTCTTGGTTTGGTGTTATAGCTGACCATACACCCTCGCCGACGTCTCCCTCTCGTCACCCCATGTGACCGCCAATAACAGCGGCCGCTGCCACCCTCTCTTCCTCCCCTTTGGTGTTTTCGGCCATTTTAGTATAAAAAAAAACAATTTTTTTCTTCTTCAAATGATAATTCTAATCTACATTTTAAATTATGTGAGTTTAGCATGTTTTTAATGTTTGTAATCATGTTTTAAGTATTACAATTATGTTTTAAAATGTATGATGATGAAATTACATTTAGGGTTTATGCTCATGAAATTATGTCTTAGCTGCACGGTTGTAGTGTTAGTAAAAGAGAGTCCATTCTATAAAGCCTTAAAGGTTTCACCTTAAAACCATATGTCAATACAAAAGTAACTCATCAATCTTATAAAGTGTTATTGTATCTCAATATATGAGTGTGGGACACTCACATATGAGATTTAATACTCTCTTGCATGTGAGGTCTCTTTAAATATGAATAACGTGTGATGTTCACAGGATAGAGCGAATTTTTATCAAGAATAATTTAGTGAACCAAAACAAATTTAGTCGATTAACATCTTAGTTTGTGCTCATGGCTTAATTACTATATTGTACTAACAGTCATATGGTCCATATGTTCTAAGAACTTTCGAAATGTTGTCTGTTTGTTGGGCTTAACTAAATAAGACTGTGGCCCAAATGAATTGATGATTTCTTTTAGTTAGCAAATGGTCATCATATTGAGCCCAGGCCCAATACAACATGAGAGCCCATTTATCCCGTTTCTTTAATTTCCTATCAACAACAGCCCTTATTAGTTTTTGTATCCGTTAGAGAGTTAAAGCCTTAGAGGCAACAATTACGAGTACCATTTTATTCTGGTTTATGCACATACGTTATTATTTTTCTTTTATTATAGATTAGGAAAAATTGTACCGAACAATTCCACTTTTTACAAAATTAAAAATAACATACATGAATGTTCTTAATTTTATTTGCTCCTCAAACCACACGTGAAAATGACCAGTGGTGGAGCCAGGATTTGTCACATGGTGGGTTACTATTACTTGCGCGTCATAGGTTTTTTTTGTAAACGACTCTAGTTTTGAATTAATTTCAATACCAAAATTTTTTAAAAAATATATATTAAAACCAAATAGTACAAGATAATCTATAATAAAACGAAATAGTACTTAAAAAAATTCAACTTACAAGCTAAAATTGCTACTATAATACATTTTACAAACAAATACTGCTCTAAAACTATTACAGGTTGTTCACAACGTGTTTTCATGTTTTGATATCCTTCAATAATATCATACGTTTTGTAAATCAATCATGAAATACTCAATCCAATTAAATTTGAACAAGTAAACAATATTCATTTTCAAAAACTGAAATACTTATTCAGTTATTCTGATTTTTGAACTTCATTTTATATCATAATTTTTACTATTTTACACAACAAAACAAGTAACCTTTCAATCTGACTAATTATTTAACTAATCTAACATTCTAACTAATCAGAAAATCTTAAAAAATCAAGTACAAGAAATGAAGAAATTAAAATCTGTAAATAATTATTCTAATTAAAAATGTACACAAATCTGAAATTAATTAAATTAATCTAAATATGTAATTGAACAACAATAATAAAACTGAAAAACAATTTAAAGTAAAATGAAACTAAATTGTAAACTGTAAATTAAACACTAAAACATAGTAAGATAATGAATAACATACCTTGATTAAGTTGCGTGAAAGTGTGCCGCCGCGTCATCGGAGAAGGCGAAATGGCGAGGAACGTCACGATTGATGATTGGCGAAGCCGGGAAGTCGCACAACAAATCAGCAATAACGAAGACCTAAACGATAGAAAACCATGCCTCTTGTGGAGTCGTGGTCACCGGTGAACCACCAAGGTACCAACGACCAATAGCCGCGTCTGCCGTCACCAAAGTTGAGACTCGAGAGAGATGAGTGAAAGAGGTGAGTTTTTAGGGTTTAGGATTTGTGTGGTTTTAGAATGAGAGATGTGTGTGAAAGAGTTTTTTTTTTTGGGTGAGGTGGTGCACGTGCACCAATAGGACTCTATGTAGCTCCGCCACTAAAAATGACAATAAAACAAACACCTCAATTTTAGTTGTACCTTTGTATTATCTCACAATACTACAATAGTCTCACTTTTCCTTATTATTTTCTTTTGTTAGGACATTTACTAGTGACCTAGGCTCGAGGTTATCTCCTTTCATTTAAAAAAAAAAAGAAAATTTCTGATTTAATTGATTTCTTTTTTGAATTCCAAGTTTTCCTTTCTTTCTTTTTCCCTCTTCTTTAATTTCTTTCCTCCTCTTCCTTGCTCCCTCCACTGTTATCCACTCGGTCACACCTTTGCTTCCTTTACTTTGAACTAGCTACCTACATTCATGCAACTAGAGAGAAAAAGCGAGGGAAGAAGAAGGAGAGAGTGGACGATTAATTAAGAGAGACTACTACCATTGGTCCATTGTAATTGACAAACTAATATAAAGTTAAGTCATTATGAACTTTATCGTCTTTGCGATAGTCACTTCTTTTTTTAGTTCTCATTCTATGCCAAATTCTCTAGCTATTTATTGTTCAAACAGTTCTTCAAATCTTATCCATTTAGCATTATAAATTTATAATAGGTCAAAAACTGTCCACTCTAATAACACAATAAATTGATTTTTTTTTTCTCGTAAATGTTAACATAGGCGTAAATGAGGTTTCGATTACATATAATTCAGTGAGGTACCATAGAAAAAAATTATATTGGTGTAACCTGCTTATATGCACATGAGTAAGTCACTTTCTACTTTTTAAATGTGTATTTATTATTCATCATTCAAATAAATATATAATGTATATTAACAAATCAACAGTAAGGACTGAACTATAATTATTGTTTTTATATTTTTTCACATTATGAGTATATATTTTTATCTAAATCTCTAATATTCTAATTAAATAAGACCATTTTATATTTTTATGTATAAGTAACTGTTTTTTTTTTTTTTTTTTTTTTTTTTTTTTTNTTGAATTCCAAGTTTTCCTTTCTTTCTTTTTCCCTCTTCTTTAATTTCTTTCCTCCTCTTCCTTGCTCCCTCCACTGTTATCCACTCGGTCACACCTTTGCTTCCTTTACTTTGAACTAGCTACCTACATTCATGCAACTAGAGAGAAAAAGCGAGGGAAGAAGAAGGAGAGAGTGGACGATTAATTAAGAGAGACTACTACCATTGGTCCATTGTAATTGACAAACTAATATAAAGTTAAGTCATTATGAACTTTATCGTCTTTGCGATAGTCACTTCTTTTTTTAGTTCTCATTCTATGCCAAATTCTCTAGCTATTTATTGTTCAAACAGTTCTTCAAATCTTATCCATTTAGCATTATAAATTTATAATAGGTCAAAAACTGTCCACTCTAATAACACAATAAATTGATTTTTTTTTTCTCGTAAATGTTAACATAGGCGTAAATGAGGTTTCGATTACATATAATTCAGTGAGGTACCATAGAAAAAAATTATATTGGTGTAACCTGCTTATATGCACATGAGTAAGTCACTTTCTACTTTTTAAATGTGTATTTATTATTCATCATTCAAATAAATATATAATGTATATTAACAAATCAACAGTAAGGACTGAACTATAATTATTGTTTTTATATTTTTTCACATTATGAGTATATATTTTTATCTAAATCTCTAATATTCTAATTAAATAAGACCATTTTATATTTTTATGTATAAGTAACTGTTTTTTTTTTTTTTTTTTTTTTGCATTACATTAGCGCTAAACAACCAATAACGTTAGGTAATTTTATTAAATTTGTTCCTTTACATTATGTAATATCTTCCTTAAATGCATGCAAAAAAACAATGTTACAATTTCTACAAGTTTTGCCATTTTGAGAAAGTATATGTAAAATATAACAATCGAGTTCACATGGTTGAATATGATGTGTGTTAAATTTTTATCAATGTAGATTATGTGATCAAGATCAGTAAATACCGTAAAAACCTATTATCTTCTTGATACTGACATTGATCTTGATTAATTAAGCATATATGGTTGTTTAATCACAATTAAGAAATTAATCTCCCATGGAAAAGCATGTTAGAGTGGGATGACAATTTGGATTAAGCTAAAAAAACGGTCTTTCCACGTGGGTTTGTCTTTTTCTAGTGCAATTGAAAACATCGCATCAAAATATTCCAAATCTTACCAAACTAGGAAATGTACCATTCTACTTTTGGTTACGGACACTTGATGACTTGAAGCATCTGTGTACGTAGACGATACGGTATATGTCTTTGAAGATTTTTGCGACAAAATGATAAATGATAAATGATCACCTTTTAAGGTAAATGATAAAGTGAGGGGAAGAAAGATCAAAAGAAAGATGTATAACTTGATAAAAGCACATATTATAACTTTATGTGATTCACCACTAATGTATTATTCACATTTTTTTAACCCTATAAAATTGATAAGGGACTTAAATTAGTAAATTGAGGTAAACTGTCAAGTGTGCATCCAACCTAGATTATTCGATACATATTTTTGGGAGGGGGATGAAAAGTCCTACCAAATTCAATGTGTGTAGTGAGACTTAAAACAAAGTTGCATCACCAAAAAATTCAAGTAGCAGTATCACTTCAACAAATCCACATGCTCATATATTACTTATATCTACAAGTAAAAAAGAAAAATGATTTATTTTTTAAGAGAAAGTATATATCCAAAGGTAGTTAGAATAAAAAGAATAAACCCCATTTCGCCTTTAATTTTTTTATGACTTTATAGTTAATATAATGTCACTTTGTTTTGTGACATATATAATGTCGCTGATGAATTAAAATAATTTCAATTCTATACATCAAGAATTAGTTTCAACGAAATACTATTATATATTTGTGAGTTATGAGATTATAGTTTGTTAACTAATTGTAGCGGAGTTAGCAGTACCATCGTAACTCTAATAATGCACACTATGACTAGATTTATTTTATTTTATTTTATTTTCAATAGTAACTCATATGACTTGATTACAAAAATTACTAAACTACCCTCCTTTTTGTTACTATTAATGCTATGAAGCTAGATAATAGATATACATATCCTTTGGCTCTAATTCTCTTACATATCTCATTTTTTTCATGATGTTATTTAAGCTCATATTCTATATGAAAGAGGTTAATAGATTCGAGATATATTCTAACAAAGTAAAACGGTAAAATCTTTGATAAAAACTGTTAAATTTATGGCAAAATCACTTTAATATATTCTATTCTTATCTTGTCAAAGGGTGGGAAATGGCATAAACTTTATTTTGACTTCGAATTTCTGATTATTTAGATTGGATATCTCTCATGTAGTCAATTTCCAACCATTGACTTAACTCCTCACAGATGCTCACTGTCTTTGGAGTAGCAAATTTGTGTACTGAGTATGTTTAGATGAATCATTGTGGCAATCTTTTTGATTGATTTATAATTAAGATGTGGGAATAATTTCATATTGATTTAAAGGTTGACATCCATGGATGTATTTGGAGCATTTTGAAGGCCATCTTCGTCTCATCTTATTATCTTAGTAACATTGGAAATTATAATACGTAACATTACGTTTTATTTTATAGCATTAACCATCAACAAATTGTTAGGCTTTCTGAAACAAATATAAAAAATAAAGAACATGTTCCTCAATTATTAGCTTAGCTTTTGCTTGAATTAGTTTATTAATACGATATTAGTGCTAGCATAACAAAAAGATCACAAATTCAAATTTTATGTGCCTTTCCATTAATTTTAAAGTGAAATATTAAGCGTTGGAATACTATAGAAATTTAGAGGATTAAAGTGAAATATAGTTACTATTGTTACATCCTTTAATAGAGAGAAAATCTTGTAGACAAATTGATAAATAGTTACTTTTCTAAGATTTGTGGATTATCATCAGCAGAAGGTTTAAAATCAGAGTAAAAGATACTTCGTATATAACTAGTGGCAAATAATTGGGTGTAATTAAGTCAAATGGAATCTCCGAATGTAAAGGTTGACTCTTGAAATATTTGCTAATTAATTTAATTTGTAAGGTCTATGTACTAAGCACCAAATCAAAGTAAAGGCTAAAGTTAGTATTGAAAGCGAAATATGCAACTTAGCTTATTGTTATTCGAAAATGGAACCATAACAATTACAATGATCATATAACAATTAAGATGATCACAAAACTAGTATTGATAATGTATGCATCGAATGTAGAAACACATATAAATTTAAATACTAATGTTAAAATGTATGTGTGAGTTTACACCCTCCATTACAATGATGAACTCTTCATAATCTAATTAAAAAAAAAAAAAAAAAAAAAAAAAAAT
>PYUH01000052.1:1848826-1859459 GCA_016808085.1 Suaeda aralocaspica
AAAAAAAAAAAAAAAAAAAAAGTACATACAAATCATAATTAAGCTAGCTTAGACTTTGCCAAAGGCATTGATCTATACTAGGTTCTTGTAGTAGTAATATAACTATATATATAAATCCTTGACAACCAAAACCAAACTTTAATTTAATTGACCACCCCTTAACATTTTAGCATGTTCGGGTATCCGATAATGAACACCCCTAATTAATCATCTTCTTCTGATCTTCTGAGCATGTCTTCCAAAACTCTATTATCTAAGTACTCGAATTCAATGACTTGTTTTTCTTGTCTAACAACTGGATGAGCTCTACTCCTTCCATTATTATTCATAAGATTATTAGGTGTTGATGAATATGATGATGAAGGATAGTCCACTACATGATTATTACTATTATTATTATTTGCTCCATAATATCTATGACTTGGAAGATGATGAGGAGGGTCTAGTTTTGAGTAGTATTCATTTGGGAAGTTCAAAGTTGCAAGATGCCCTCTCAACCTGAATGCAGCTTGATCATAGGCTCGAGCCGCTGCCTCGGCTGTGTCAAACGTTCCAAGCCACACTCTAGTCCCTTGCTTCGTTGGGTCTCGAATTTCTGCTGCAAATTTCCCCCACGGCCGTCTACGGACACCACGGTATCGGACTTCCTCGGCTCCCTCTTGTTGCATTCCCCTAGATGAACCTTCCATGGTATGCACACTCGAGCTTCACAAAGAAAGAAAAGAAGCTAAGAATGATGTTAAATTGTTGTTGATCAAAGAAGAAACGTAAGATAGATGGACTTATGTGTTAAGGTTTTGCTATGATATTGTTGTCCTTATATAGTGATACTCCTCTCTTTTTGTACTATTGAAAAGAATATATCCATGCGATACGTTAGGAGTCAAAGATGGTATTATTAAAATAAATTAATATCATGCATTCATAAAGTGTTGTCAATTGAGAGTGAGGGGTAGTTCAAGTGGTAAAAGCTTTCCTCCCGGTTCCAGGAGATCCTGGGATCGATTCTCATCTCCGCCCCTGTGGCTCCCTAGCACTAAAAAAAAAATAGTGTTGTCAATTTAGGAAAATGTCGCATTAATTTTTTAATTTCTATTTTCTTTTTATGATCTATTATGCACAATTTTGACTACTGTATATGGTATTAATGACTTTAATTAACTTTGTCGTATTAAAAAAAAACTACAAAATTGTATATCAAGACGAATCTAATATGATTGAATAAAGTTTTTTCCGTAAACTTTGCATCAACTTATAAACTTTGACTCCTAGGTAGACAATGTAATCAACTTCAAAACTAATCTTATGGTCATGTTGAAATCACGCATTGACTAAAAAATTAAGATTCCATATAAAAAAAAATGTCAACGAAGTTGGCTCATGTATGATGCAGCTAACACGAGAAAATATGCGTAATTTGTTTTGATTTATATGGATTTGACATAAAATTTTGTCAAATGGGGATCTTTGAAAAGCCTATTATCATATTGTCCTCTCTTTTATTTAATTAGTTGGCGTATTCATCTAATTAATAGAAAATTATAATGTAAATCATTTTATCTTTATCTCTAATGTTATGAACAGATAATGGGGTATTATTACATGCATATATTCTTCGACTCACCATGTAGAATTTCCCCCCTTAACTTTTTATAGGTGATTCTTTGTCTGAAATTCAGATTTGGTGTTACATGAAGTAGATATTAAATGCTTTACATGGTACTTTCTCTTTTGTTACGTAATTAGGGTCGTAATGAAAAATTATTAGGGGGCCCTCTTTAAAATATAAAAATTAAGAATCTATATTATTTACTAAACTGATCGAACTGTTTTTCCTTCAAATGAAAGTCCAAAACCCGCCAACTTTCCCTCCCAAGTATCTTAAGAAAAAAAATATACAGAGTATATAAACTATTCCTGGGTCTTAACCATAAGCTTAAGCTTTTATAGGTTTCTAACTATGAATTTTAAGGTTTATTCATTGATAAAAATTAATGCGGGTGTGCAAGGATTGCTATGCTATTCGACAGGTACATGAAGATGGATTAAATGAGTGGTTTTTCCATGACTACATCAGCAAAGGTGAAAGCTATTCCATATATAGTCTCTTGTTTGATATGAAAGCCAGTGGTGTTATAAGCGGGAGACGTTTCGTTGCGGAAATTCTATGCAGCTTTGTAGTTTTAAAGAGATAATTGACTATTTGATTCATTCTGTAATGTTCTGGTTAGGGTTGATTGTCTCTGTAAATGCTGTAAGGTTTTCTTATTAATGAATTATTTTCTTTATTAAAACAAAAAAAATAATTATAGAACAAATTAAGAAAATCAATTTTATTAGTAAATACATTCATGAAATCTTCATGTAAGCCTTTGCATATATATATATATATATATATATAATCTATTAAATTATACCATATTAACTAGTTTGTATGAAGATAAAAAAACATTTTGATATACATAAGTAAATAACTGTGTTTTAAAGTCTATTTACTTCAGCTTAAAATCCGTTCAATTCAGTTCAGTTCAGCTCTTCTCTTATTTTGCTATTCATTAATCCTTCATAAAAAACTTTTAGTTCAATTCAATTAAGTTCAACTCCAATCAGTTCAGTTCAACTATTTTCAGCTGAAGTAAACAGGCCCTTAGAATTGTATATCTACACTGCTGGCTACACTTGCAAAGTTGCAATCTTAATGTTTTAGATTAGTGATACCAAATCAATACATCATAAGTCATAACATCAACATTGGAAAAAGTCAGCCCTTTTTTTTTAGGCTGTAGCATATGCAAAATAGAACAGCAAGAGTTGACTTTTATTAATCCTTTTTGTTACACCTTTTACTCTTTTAGCAAAGAGAATAATCAAGGAATTAACAAACTTTGCTAAGATAGTAGCAGTATTTACAGTACACCATTCTCTTTAGCAGGAAATTTACTATTTACATGAATTAAGACCATATAATTGATGGAAAGGGGATTACATTACCACTTATAGAATGGAACAAATTCTTTAAAACGACCAAAATACAAAGATGAAGATAAGCAACAACAGAATATAGAAGAATCCAGTTGTAGCAGGACATTGACTAATTTGCTACAATATTAGCAGAGTTTTCTTATATTCTATAAACGACTGTTAAAACCATTCTGTTATTCTGTTAAGATTGAGAGAGTGAGGACAGTTTAAGTGGCTGAAGGTTCCTTCCAGTTTCCAAGTTATTCTGTTATCGATTTTCATTACTTGTCCTTGTGCCTTCAAACTCAAATATAATAAAATAAACGACCATTTGAGTTTGATCTTTTAAAACCATCTTAACCATGATTGACTCTACCTTAGTCATAAAATTTCAACATCAACATTAGATGAATGTTAAGTGCTAACTTACATCAATTCCATGTCCGAGCCTCCGACAATCCTCGAATATGACACTATATGTAGGAGTACACCATCAAAACAGAGGCGAGTAGGGGCCAAGTTAAGCTGCCTTGCACTTGTGTCCTGTCATATAGAGATTTAAGAAGTAAATTTTCCTGATCTTAATAACAATGATGTGACTTTAAACACCTAATACAGTTATACCACTTATATGCAATATCAATGAATTTCTCAATTTTGTAACTCAAAATCAACACCTTAGAGCCAACAACTGATAACATATAACATATATAAAGCTTAGGTTACAAAGGAGACCAGTACTTGAAAAATCGATGAATAGCAACAGATGCAATAATCAGGAATTACACAAATGATCGAAATACCAATAAGCTAAGGCAATATATGTTCGATCACCAAGCTTCACATAGCATAAGATTTGAAAGGAGATTAGAAGTCATCCGACTGTGGCATTACCGGCCTTCTTGGGCTGTAATGAATGTTGCAAGGTAGAATTTGACCCCCATTAGAGCCGCAGCTTAAGAGTCCAATTGTAATACCTTTTGGTTCGTTCTTCCTCACGATTTCTACTGAAGAAAACCAAGTGTTACATACATTGAATGAAAAACAATATTCTGCTAATAAAATTGTATGCTAGTCAAGTGGTCAAAAAGCAGAAGTTTACAGAATGAACCTGATTAATGTTTCAAAAATCTGTAGCTCAGTCTTTAACCAGATAATAATAATGTGGTATCGATAGCATCACACAACCTCCAAAACAGACTTAATTCACCGTCTGGAAGCGCATCAGACAAAATTGCCTACTACATGCCATAAAATTTTCAGGGAACGTCACTTAGCTCTCACTGCATCAACTATTTATTTCACTTGAGCAGGGCTACATGAATAGAAAAGACGATCATATACCTGATTCACGTCTGGAAGAGCAGCAACGACAGGAAAACCACTGCCGTCTTGAATCATGATAGCATACTAAGTTGTAAAACCATCACATATATAGCCTTATACTGCATGAACTCCTTCACTTGACCAATTCAAGACTCCAAGAGTGGGAAAAACATAACTCATATCGACAAAATGTTAAACCATAATAACATAAGCTTCCACAACAGTTGCATTGAACTTTTGCTAGCATTTCTTACTGATTCAGAAATCAAGAATCGAGCTCAAATCAATGTTGCTCCGATGATCCAATTAATCGTACATACTTGACTAACATATTATTTGATTCGATGTTTCTCTGAGTATGGTAGAATTATAACCAGTAAATAAAGATTTAACTAATAAATAAAACAGCAATAAATCATTTCACAGTTTTGAAAAGAGAAAAAAAAAATCTTTCTTATTGGATAATCTAGCTAAAACCTCTATTTTCGGCACTCAGAATCAAAGATGGATGTCCATTTCATTCAACCAGCAATAATCCATAGTTTAGAAGAACATTACGATATACATTGTGATTTGATGACTATACTGGATGAGCATTAGTTCATGCAGCCGATCCTATTTTCCGCATTCGATCAGAATCAAAGATTAATGTCCTCATCATTCACCATCAATAATCCATTATTTGATTAGATGACTATACAAAATGAGCATTGGTTCATGCAACCCCTATGCTTTGAGATTAAGGTTTTGATTATAATAATCATTATTATTATTAGATGACTATACGAAATGAGCATAGGTTCATGCGACCCCTGTATTTTGAGATTAAGGTTTTGATTATTATAGTGAATAAATATACGAAAAGAGCATTGGTTCATGCAAACCCTATGTCTTGAGATTAATGTTTTGATTACAAATGTCTAACACGGACAGTAATCAAATCAAATGCATGAATAATAAATTTTTGGAATTTAATTAGTAGATGACCAATTTTCGATTACTTTGCAGCAAAATACATTAACCAAACACGGACAAAGAGAAAGACGAAACTGAAATTAAACCAAATAAAAAAATATTCAAAGAGATCATTTATTCCGCTTAAAAAATAGATAAAACAAATCAAAGACAAATTAAAGAGAATAAGAGAGAATAAAGGAATTGAAATACCTAATTCGGACTTTCAAAATTGTTAAGCTTTAGATCATTAATTTGAATCGCACTAATTACATTGAAACCAATGAAATTCTACTTTGATCAAACTCCATCAAAGTAGAAATTGAAAGATAGACAAATTGGTGAACTAATTTGTCAAAATTATTCAGCTAAGTGTTGCTTGGTTAGTCAGTTAGTTAGAGTAGTTGCTTCCCGCGAAAGTTGGAATTGATTTTCATTATGTATTCAGCATCGGAGGACTAATTAACAACGATAAGATTTGTTCATTAAACAAAACATTTAATCGTGTTTTTTTTAGCTTATTTTCAGTTCGATTTAGTTGATTAATGAAGCTACAAACCTATAATTTATATCATTTGCAGAATTGGAATGTGCTCATTATATCGCTCATAAGTAATTTTAATCCAATAATAAGCCATAACCTTTAGGTCATGATTTTGACTTTTGCCGGCAACAAGTATTTGGAAATAAAGATTTGTTATCCTTAATACTCTGTACTTTGGTTGACTAGAAATCTAGAATATAATTAGAGTACTCTATTAATATCATATCTTTGGGTGACCCAACAAGGAGGCGAGCCAAATCAGTCCACAAATTCAAAGAGGTTATTTCAATCATAAAACCAATTAGCAATAGGAGGAAAAATTCTTAGGCCTATAAACTACTTTGATCTCTCTCTTTTCTTCGATATAAGACAACATACAAGTGGAGTTCTCAACAGAAATGAATAAGTAATATTACTTTCAATTTTTATTATCAAATTGAAGATCATGAAAGCTACAATGTGGAAATGTGGAGTAATGCATTGCTCCATCGTATATAGTATTATAAACGCTACTTGTAGTGCAAAGGCCATTTGCATGGAATCTTTAGGCAACAAAGATCAAAACTCGCCTAACAACAACTTGGTCAAAAAAATTTAGCTTGGCGGTGAAATGGCCTTTGTATCGAGAATAATTTACTATGCACCAACTTTGATACCTGCTTAAGAAAAACTTTGTATTTGTAATGTGACGTCCTAGGTTGCATGGAGTCGGGAACGGGGTCGAAAACGAATACGGATACTAAAAACGGCTACTCTGAAAAATATTGTTAATAGGTACGGTAAATTATGACATGAAGAATCAGAATCGTCCCTAATACGGAGACGAATCGGGTTTGGGGACGGCAACTCATTAGAAGTACTCATACTACATAGGTGACGTCTAACTTGAGTCTTAGGATAAATGTAGTATCGAAAATATGAGATTGAATATAGAATTTCGAAATATTTTAATTTGACAAAAGCTAGAGTGCATCTCAGATTTCAAATAAACATATTAAAAATAAAAAATAAAAAATTTAATCAAATATTAATTACATTAAAAATATGTGTGATTTTACCTTGAATTCCCATGTTAATACTTACTGCTTATCTAACATCTCGATATCTTTATTATAAAAGGTTGTATATATTTTTTACCGAGTTAGAACCTCTTTTACGTTACTTCGTTCATGCTGACACTTCAATTCATAGCTATAGGCCTATAGCTATCTAGGCTCACAGGCATTTCATGATAATATATCTAATAATTATGTATTTGATTAGTATATGAGAGTATTACTTGAGCAAAATGGGTAATCCATTTATTAATGGAGTATTAATACTTGAGGGACTTTTAAATTCTTCTCTCTTTTTTAACGGTATAGATATTTTATGGCATTCTTGTAATACATGTGTAGATAGTAACACATTCCATATATTACTTGTATATCCTAGAGCTCCTACATTATCCGATGAGCTACAATTAAATTTTCACACAATTTTAATCTTTAAATTTTTTTTTTAATCCGCTGAGTTGTCTGTCTGTCTTTCATAGCTTAATTTTAGATTTCCGCACAATTTTAATCTTTAAACTTTCAACAATTAATTAACTTTTTACTATGCTTTTTTACTAGCTTTTGGTAATCATAATATTTTTTTGCTTAATCTCAACAAAGATTATTTTTGAAGTGAAAATTTAATCTCCAAATTTCTCAGCTTTGGTGCTTCATCACATATCAAAAGATAAGGCGGTTATGTGGAATATCATGGTAAGGTATTTTGATTTATGGAGTTTCAACTCAAGACTTTTAATTTGTTGTATGGGAACGTACTTCACTTGTGAGTTTTCTCATATCAGTATATTAAAAAAGAGGGGATGTTGAACTAGTTTATAAGCTTGAGAATTACTCCTCCTATTGCCAATTGGTTTTAGAATGGAATTTTCTTGGGTTGGGCTTGTGGACTAGTTTAACTCTCCTCTTCGCTGTTGGATTGCCCAGACCCATTTATCTTCAACATGAAATTTAACAATTTTCAATTTTCAAATTTTCGAATTATTGGATTGTTAGGGGCTCTGCATTTGGACCGTGGAAAGCTACTTGTCACGTTTTTATTGATTAATATAACTTAATAATAAATGAATGACAACGATCAAGTGTTTAGTTTTTTAATTTTCAATTACTCTGTACAAGTTACAATTTACAATGGCCATAAATACATTATATGTCACATAACATAAAATGTCATAACTTGATAGGGTGTTCATTGTGAATAATATTATTTCTTATATACCATGATGGCAAGGTAATTAAAATTAAAGTTATAGTCTAAAGGACCACTTTCTACTTTTCTAGAATTTTTAACCAATGTATCATGTATGCACTACAAAATCCAATCAAAGTTATGGAGAATCTAATTATCTACTCCATATCATTCATATTAGCCAAAAGGATTTAAATTTGGAACCAAGTTGTTAATTTACTAAATAAAACTGCATACATCAACCTTTTATCTTCACTATAAGGTCTACTCACTTTTTGTTTGATACATTTGAAATCTTGACATTATTTATATGATAAAAGAATCTTTTAAATTGGTTTAAATATATAAAACTTATATAGTCATGTGGAGTCTTATTTAATTCGTTTCAATGAGTACATTATTAATATCTAATTATTATAATTTTTATATGTATACAACAAAATATATATAAAGCCAAACAAGTACATTGACATATGTACAAATTAAAATAGATCAAACAAAGGGTTAATTATTCGGTATCAATTAATTATTAACATGTCATTAGTTTAATCAATTATTGTAAGATGCAAGTAGGAGCATAATAATAATTGGAGGAATAGAGCTTAGTTTCTAGAAGTTCAGCCGCCTCTATTTGGGCTAGGATTATTAATGGAGGCCCACCTCAAGTGTACCTTGACCAAGACTGTTAAATATTTATCCACCGTTATCGTAATTTCATTATATTTTTTTCCTAGTCGCTTTATTATTAGCTTTAAATCAGTAACCATTGTTTTAAATTATTGCTACTATTTCAGTACTACTACTTTTTTCTATAGAAGATCAAACTTTGACCTTATATTGTAGGGATTTACCTTCATAATCTAGAGCTTTACCTATGATTTTTTTTTTAAGTTATATAAGAAAGTCATAAAGTAAATTAACATTGTGTTCGCTATTCAAGCTTATCAATATTTCATTATACTTTCTCTGTTCCCATTTATATGATACATGTTGATTTAAACATATAACAATACATTTATTTGACTTTAAATATCTTTTGTTGTACGTGTATATAAAAAATTGTAATGGTTAGATATTAACAACGTACTTATTGACACGAATCAAATAAGAACTCATATAACTATATATTCATCTCATCATATGATATCTATTTTGTGCTCACGAAAACACATAATTTGACCAACTTTAATCACAACAAAGTTACATTATACATAGCATTTAAAATCAAAGCTTAATTAACTTGATAATTATATCCTTAAAATTGAAAAAAGCGACTAGAAACCAAGCTATAATTAGCAAAATTAAAGTTGATAGATTTTATAGGATGATGTCACTTATATTTCTGAGCTACAATCTAATGACCTCGCCGCCATTGTCATTTGACCCACGTGTAGATTTTCAATTTACCGAAATTGATTATGACCCATTTGCTAACAAACTTATAAACTAATCTCTCGACCTTCCAATTTTTATTACGTAGTACTATTTTATTTGATGTTACTTTTTAATTTCATCCCCCCTTACCATATATAATCTTTGCTTCTTTTTGCCATATATAAAGATAGTACGTAGTGAACCTAATTATTCATGCTTCATCACTTCATTTCTTATATGTTTCATAACAAATAAACAATAAGCTTTTTTTTTTGTTTTTCTTCAAATAATTTCTATATATAACATCAATTAAATGAATTTATCATCTTCCGAATCATCATCGGAATCATTCTCATGGGAAAAATTTAATCTACCAAATATTCTTCCATTTAATGAAAATGATGTTGAAGACATGTTTTTACTAGACATGCTACGTGCCATTCCGACCACGACCACGACCACTGCTACTACGAGTGGCTCGAATAAGCCAACTCCTTCTTCCTTGACATTCGGTGTCAAGGAGGAAGAAGTAACATCCTCAATGTCATCATCATTCACAAAAATACTTGAAGATAACAATAAAATCGCAAGAAACACCACTACTAATGAAAGATCATATAGAGGGGTAAGAAAGCGACCATGGGGTAAATACGCAGCAGAAATCAGAGATTCCACAAGAAATGGAGTAAGAGTTTGGTTAGGAACATTTGACACCCCAGAAGCAGCTGCATTAGTATATGATCAAGCCGCCTTTTCGACTCGTGGATCAATGGCTGTTCTGAATTTTCCGGTGGAAGTAGTGAGGGAATCATTAAAGGAGATGAATTATGAGTTTGATGATGGGTGTTCCCCTGTTTTGGTGATGAAAGATAGACTTTCTGTAAGGAAAAATAAGTCAATGAGTAGAAAAAACAGAGCAAAAACAAGGGTTGTTTCTTCTTCAAATTTGGAAAATCACCAAAATAATGTCTTTGTTTTTGAAGATTTGGGTTCTGATTATTTAGAGCAATTGTTGATTTCTAGTGAAAGCATTAGTGCTTGATTAAGGAAAAATGGGAAATTGTAATTTTGTTTTTTTTTTTTTTTTTTGAATTTTTAGTAATTATTATATCTTTCTTGATATTAGACTCTGTGAATCATCCTTTTTTTTTTTCAGAGTATAGTTTCTACCTTAATAAATCAATCAACATTTAGCTAGATTATGTTGAATTCTCTCCAAAAAAAAAAAAAAAA
>PYUH01000528.1:3126-15626 GCA_016808085.1 Suaeda aralocaspica
TGTGATATGTTTAGCCTATAAATAGGATGTAAAATACATCAATAAAATTCAGATTTGAGAGATTAAACACAAAGTGTTTCCGATTTTCTTTTGTTTCACGAAGTAAACAATTTTTGAGGGTTTATTGTGAGAAATTCGATTGAGTGAGTGGTGCTTTTTGCTTTATCTCACGTGAGGATAGTTCTTAGGATTTGAGGGTGCTTTGCTTTAATCAAATTCTACTAATTATTCGCCTTAGAAGTTCAGATTTGTGGTGCGTAGCTTTATCAAATTTGAAGTCTAAGTTTCTTTGTGTGAGTGGCGTTTGTCTATAACAAAATTCACATCATTTTTGTTTTTGTTGTTGTCGTTATTGTTGTTTTTGTTGTTGTCGTTGTCGCTGTCGCTGTTATTGTTGGTTTTGTTGATGTTGTTGTTGTTATTACTATTTTTATTATTGCTGTTGGTGTTGCTGTTGTTGCTGTCGCTGTTATTGTTGGTTTTGTCGTTGGTGTTGTTGTTGTTGTTGGTGCTGTTGTTATTGTTGTTGCTGATGTTGTATTTGTCGTTGCTAATGCTGTTGTTGTTGTTATTGCTGTTGTTGTGGTTGTTGTTGCTGTTGTTTGTGTTGTTTTTGTTGCTGTTTTTGTTTGTGTTGGTGTTGGTGTTATTGTTGTTGTTGGTGTTGGTGTTGTTGTTGTTGTTGTTGTTGCTTATGTTGGTGTTGTTGTTGTTGTTGCTGTCATTGGTTTTATTGTTGTTGTTATTGTTGTTGTAAATGCTATTGCTTTTTTATTTGATGCTTATGTTGTAGATGTTGTTGATGTTGTTTTTGTTGTTGTTGTCGTTGTTATTGTTGGTGTTGCCGATGTTGTTGCTGTTCTTGGTGTTGTTGTTGGTTTTGTTGTTGTTGTTATTGTTGTTGTTGCTCTTGTTGTTGTTTTTGTTGCTGTTGTTGGGGTTGTTGTTGTTGTTGTATTGGCTGTTGTTTCTATTGCTGTTATTTTTGTTGCTGTTATTGGGGTTATTGGTGCTTTAGTTGCTGTTTTGGCTGTTGTTTTTGTTGCCGTTGTTGGGGTTTTTGTTGTTGTAGTTGTTGTATTGGCTGTTGTTTCCATTGCTGTTATTTTTGTTGCTGTTATTGGGGTTATTGGTGCTTTAGTTGCTGTGTTGGCTGTTGTTTTCGTTGCTGTTGTTGGGGTTTTTGTTGTTGTAGTTGTTGTATTGGCTGTTGTTTCCATTGCTGTTATTTTTGTTGCTGTTATTGGGGTTATTGGTGCTTTAGTTGCTGTGTTGGCTGTTATTTTTGTTGCTGTTGTTGGGGTTTTTGTTGTTGTAGTTGTTGTATTGGCTGTTGTTTCTGTTGCTGTTATTTTTGTTGTTGTTATTGGGGTTATTATTACTTTAGTTGCTGTGTTGGCTGTTGTTGGTGTTGCTGTTGGTGTTGCTGTTGTTGTCGTTGATTTTGCTATTGTTGTTGTTGTTGTTGTTGTTGGTGTTAGTTAAGGTCTTGGTGTTGTTGTTGTTATTGTTGTTGTTATTGGTGGTGGTGTTGTTGTAGTTGATGTTGGTGTTGTAGTTGTTGGTGCTGTTGTACTTGTAGTTGCTGTTGCCGTTGCAGCTGTTGTTTTATTGTTGGTGTTGCTGTGGTTGTTGTTCTTGTTGTTGTTGTTGCTGTTGTTGTTGTTGTTGTTGTTGTTGTTGCTGTTGTTGTTGTTGTAGTTGTTGTTGTTGTTGCTGTTATTGTTGTTGTTGTTGTTGTTGTAGTTGTTGTTGTTGTTGCTGTTATTTTTGGTGTTGTTGTGCTTGCTGTTGCTGTTGTTGGTATTGTTGTCATTGCTGTTGTTGCTGATATTTTTGTTGATATTGTTGATGTTGTTGTTGGTGTTGTTGTTGTTGGTGGTGTTCTGTGTTTTGTGGTTGTCGTTGTTGTTGTTGTTATTGTTGTTGGTGTTGGTTTTTTTAGAGTTGTTTGTTTTGTTGATGTTGTTGTTGCTGTTGGAGTTGTTGTTGTCGTTGCTTTTGGTGGAGGTGGTGTTGTTGCTGTTGTTGTTGGTGGTGGTCTTTTTGTTGTTGTCGTTGTTATTGTTGTTGCTGTAGTAGCGGTTGTTGTTGCTATTGATATTGTTGGTGTTGTTGTTATTGTTGTTGATGGTGTTGTTGTTGTTGGTTTTATTGTCGTTGTTGTTGTTAATGCTGTTGCTTTTTTTTTGTTGTTCTTCTTGATGTTGTTGGTGTTGGTTTTGGTGTTGATGTTACTGTTGTTATTGTTGTTGTTGCTGTTGTTGGTGTTGTTGTTGTTGTTGCTATTTATGGTGTTGTTGTTGTTGGTGCTGTTGCTGTTGTTTTTTATGCTATTTTTGGGGTTGTTGTTGTTGTAGTTGTTTTGTTCGTTGTTGTTTCTGTTTCAGTTATTTTTGTTGCTGTTATTGGGGTTATTGTTGTTGTAGTTGCTGTCTTGGCTGTTGTTGGCGTTGTTGTTGTTATCATTGTTGTTGTTGTTGTTGGTGTTGTTGATCTTGTTGGTGTTGCTGTTGATGTCGCTATTGTTGCTGTTGTTTTTGTTTTTGTTGTTGTCGTTATTATTGTTTTTGTTGTTGTCGTTGTAGCCGTTATTGTTGGTATTGTTGATGTTGTTGTTGTTGTTGTTACTATTTTTGTTGTTGCTGTTAGTGTTGTTGTAGTTATTGTTATTGTTGTCGTTGGTGTTGTTATTGGTGTTGTTGTTATTGTTGTTGCTGATGTTGTATTTGCCGTTGCTAATGCTGTTGTTGTTGTTGTTATTGCTGTTGCTGTGGTTGTTGTTGCTGTTGTTGGTGTTGGTGGGGTTGTTGTTGTTGCTGTTGCTGTTGTTGGTGTTGTTGTTGATGTTGTTGTTGCTGTTGCTTATGTTGCTATTGTTGTTAGTGTTGTTGTTGTTGTGGTTGTTATTGTTGTTGTTGCCATTGGTATTGTTGTTGTTCTTGTTGTTCTTGTTGTTGTTGCAGTTGACGTTGTTGTTGTTGTTGTTGTTGTTGTTGTTGTTGCTGTTGCTTATGTTGCTATTGTTGTTAGTGTTGTTGTTGTTGTGGTTGTTATTGTTGTTGTTGCCATTGGTATTGTTGTTGTTCTTGTTGTTCTTGTTGTTGTTGCAGTTGACGTTGTTGTTGTTGTTGTTGCTATGGTTGCTGTTGTTGGTGTTATTGTTGTTGTTGTTGTTGTGGTAGTGGTTGCTGTTCATGTTGTTGTTGTTGTTGTTGTTGTTGGTGGTGGTGGTGGTGTTGTAGTACTTGTAGCTGTTATTGCGGTTGTTGTTGCTGTTGTTGGTGTTATTGTTGTAGACGTGGTTGTTGTTGTTGTTGTTGGTAATATGGTTATTGTTGTAGATGTGGTTGTTGTTGTTGTTGTTGGTAATATGGTTATTGTTGTAGATGTGGTTGTTGTTGTTGTTGTTGGTAATATGGTTATTGTTGTAGCTGTTGTTGTTGTTGTTGCTGTTGTTGTTGGTGTTGGTGTGGTTATTGTTGTTGTTTGTTTTGTTGATGTTGTTGTTATTAGTGGTGTTGTTGTTTCTGTCGTTGTTGCTGTTGGAGTAGTTGTTGTTGTTGGTGGTGGTGGTGGTGGTGTTGTTGCTCTTGTTCCTGTTGTTGGTTTTGGTGGTCATTTTGTTGTTGTTGTTTGTGTCATTGGTTTTATTGTCGTTGTTGTTGTTAATGCTGTTGCTTTTTTATTTGTTGCTTATGTTGTAGAGGTTGTTGATGTTGTTTTTGTTGGTGTTGGTGTTGGTGTTAGTGTTGGTGTTGGTGTTGGTGTTGTTGTTGTTATTGTTGGTGCTGCCGATGTTGTTGCTGTTGTTGCCGTTGCTGGTGTTGTTGTTGGTTTTGTTGTTGTTGTTGTTTTTGTTGTTGCTGTTGCTGTTGTTTTTGTTGCGGTTGTTGTTGTTGTAGTTGTTGTATTAGCTGTTGTTTCTGTTGCTGTTATTTTTATTGTTGTTATTGGGGTTATTGTTGCTTCGGTTGCTGTGTTGGCTGTTGTTGCTGTTGCAATTGGTGTTGCTGTTGTTGTCGCTGCTTTTGCTATTGCTGCTGTTGTTGTTGGTGTTAGTTGTGTTCTTGGTGCTGTTGTTGTTGTTGTTGTCGGTGGTGGTGTTGTTCTACTTGCGGTTGTTGTTTTAGTTATTGGTGTTGTTGTATTCGGTGTTGTTGTTGTCGTTGCAGCTGTTGTTTTATTGTTGGTGTTGCTGTAGTTGTTGTGCTTGCTGCTGTTAATGTTGTTGTTTTTGTTGGTGTTCTTAGTGTTGTGGTTGTCGTTGGTGTTGTTGTTATTGTTGTTGGTGTTAGTTTTTTTGGTGTTGTTTGTTTTGTTGATGTTGTTGTTGTTGTTGCTGTTGGAGTTGTTGTTGTCGTTGCTGGTGGTGGAGGTGGTGTTGTTGCTGTTGTTGTTGGTGGTGGTCTTTTTGTTGATGTCGTTGTTAGTGTTGTTGCTATTGTTGCGGTTGTTTTTGCTATTGATGTTGTCGGTGTTGTTGTTATTGTTGTTGATGGTTATGTTATTATTGCTGTTGTTGTTGTTGTTGTCGTGGTAGTGGTTGCTGATGTTGCTGTTGATGTTGTTGTTGTTGTTGTTGTTGTTGTTGTTGTTGCTGTTGGAGTTGTTGTTGTCGTTGCTGGTGGTGGAGTTAATGTTGTTGCTGTTGTTGTTGGTGGTGGTCTTTTTGTTGTTGTCGTTGTTATTGTTGTTGCGGTTGTTTTTGCTATTGATGTTGTTGGTGTTGTTGTTGTTATTGTTGTTGGTGTTGTTTGTTTTGTTGATATTGTTGTTGTTGTTGTTGTTGCTGTTGGAGTTGTTATTGTCGTTGCTGGTGGTGGAGGTGGTGTTGTTGCTGTTGTTGTTGGTGGTGGTCTTTTTGTTGTTGTCGTTGTTATTGTTGTTACTGTTGTTGTTGCTATTGATGTTGTTGGTGTTGTTGTTATTGTTGTTGTTGTTGTTGTTGTTGCTATTGATATTGTTGGTGTTGTTGTTATTGTTGTTGCTGGTGTTGTTGTTGTTGTTGTACCTGTTGTTGTTGTTAGTTTTATTGTTGTTCTTGTTGTTAATGTTGTTGCTTTTTTTTTTATGCTGCTATTGTTGTTGGTGGTGTTGTTGGTGTTGATGTTGCTGTTGATGTTGCTGTTGTTATTGTTGTTGTTGCGGTTGTTGTTGTTGCTGGTGTTGCTGTTGTTGTTGTTGTTGTTGTTGATGTTACTGTTGTTTTTGTTGTAGTTGTTGGGGTTGTTGTTGTTGTAGTTGCTGTTGCTGTGTTGGTTGTTGTTTCTATTTCAGTTATTTTTGTTACTGTTATAGGGGTTATTGTTGTTGTAGTTGCCGTGTTGGCTATTGTTGGTGTTGCTGTTGGTGCTCCTGTTGTTGTCGTTGTTGTTGATGTTGCTATTGATATTGAGGTTGTTGTTAGGGGTGGTGGTTTTATTGTTGTTGCTGTTATAGTTGTTGCTGCTGTTGTTTTTGGTGTTGCTGTTGTCGTTGCTACTGTTGTTTTACTGTTGGTGTTGCAGTAGTTGCATTTCTTGTTGTTGTTATTGTTGTTGTTGTTGTTGTTGTTGTTGTTGTTGTTGTTGTTACTATTTTTGTTGTTGCTGTTAGTGTTGTTGTAGTTATTGTTATTGTTGTCGTTGGTATTGTTGTTGGTGCTGTTGTTATTGTTGTTGCTGATGTTGTATTTTCCGTTCCTAATGCTGTTGTTGTTGTTTTTATTGCTGTTGCTGTGGTTGTTGTTGCTGTTGGTGGTGTCGTTGTTGTTGCTGTTGCTGTTGTTGGTATTGGTGTTGTTGTTGTTGTTGCTGTTGCTTATGTTGCTGTTGTTGTTGGTGTTGTGGTTGTTATTGTTGTTGTTGCCATTGGTGGTGTTGTTGTTATTTTTGGTGGTGTTTGTGTTGTTGTTGTTGTTCTTGTTGTTGTTGCAGTTGATGTTGTTGTTTTTGTTGTTGTTGCTATGGTTACTGTTGCTGTTGCTGTTTTTGGTGTTATTGTTGCTGTTGTTGTGGTAGTGGTTGCTGATGCTGCTGTTCATGTTGTTGTTGCTGTTGTTGGTGGTGGTGGTGGTGGTGTTGTTGTAGTAGTTGTAGCTGTTGTTGCGGTTGTTGTTGCTGTTGTTGGTGTTGTTGTTGCTGTTGTTGTAGATGTGGTTGTTGTTGTTGTTGTTGGTAATATTGTTATTGTTGTAGCTGTTGTTGTTGTTGTTGGTGTTGTTATTGTTGGTATTATTGTTGTTGTTGCTGTTGCTGTGGTTATTGTTGTTGTTTGTTTTGTTGTTGTTAGTGTTGTTGTTGTTTCTGTTGTTGTTGCTGTTGGAGTGGTTGTTGTTGGAGGTGGTGGTGTTGTTGCTCTTGTTCCTGTTGTTGGTTTTGGTGGTCTTGTTGTTGTTGTTGTGGTTGCTGTCATTGGTTTTATTGTCGTTGTTGTTGTTAATGCTGTTGCTTTTTCATTTGTTGCTTATGTTGTTGATGTTGTTTTTGTTGGTGTTGGTGTTGGTGTTGTTATTGTTGGTGTTGCCGATGTTGTTGCTGTTGTTGCCGTTGCTGGTGTTGTTGTAGGTTTTGTTGCTGTTGTTGTTGTTGTTTTTGTTGTTGCTGTTGCTGTTGTTTTTGTTGTTGTTGTTAGGGTTGCTGTTGTTGTAGTTGTTGTATTGGCTTTTGTTTCTGTTGTTGTTAATTTCATTGTTGTTATTGGGGTTATTGTTGCTTTAGTTGCTGTGTTGGCTGTTGTTGCTGTTGCTGTTGGTGTTGCTGTTGTTGTCGCTGCTTTTACTCTTGCTGCTGTTGTTGTTGGTGTTAGTAGTGTTCTTGGTGTTGTTGTTGGTGGTGGTGGTGGTGGTGGTGTTGTTCTAGTTGTTGTTGTTGTTGTAGTTATTGGTGCTGCTGTATTTGGCGTTGCTGTTGTCGTTGTGATGTGAATTTTGTTATAGACAAACGCCACTCACACAAAGGAAACTTAGACTTCAAATTTGATAAAGCCACGCACCACAAATCTGAACTTCTAAGGCGAATAATTAGTATAATTTGATTAAAGCCACGCACCCTCAAATCCTTAAGAACTATCCTCACGTGAGAATAAAGCACAAAGCACCACTCACTCAACGATTTCTCACAAGAAACTCTCAAAATTTTGTTTTCTTCGTGATGAAACATAAAAACCGGAAAACTTATGTTTTTCAATCAATCAAAATTGAATTTTATTGATGGTATTTACATCCTATTATAGCTAAACATACACATAATATTTCAGAATCCTAAACAATCCAACTACTTAGATATATGGTATAACAATCTAAGATTAGGATAACAAGAATTTCACCCACAAAACGGATTACATCTTGACCATTATTTTTGTAATCTGATTTCTAGTCTAAATCTTAGATATTTTGAGAATACAAATCTAGACACCATATTTCCGAATAACAAACTTAAGTTGACCAAGTCAAACAAACTTGAAAAACGCCGTTGACAACGTTGCCAATCCTTCAAAAATCTTTCAAAAAATCCCGCCATATAACTTGCTTTGATTTCGTTGATTTTTGTTGGACTTGCGATTTCAAGAACTTCAAGAAACTCTTCAAGATTCAATCTTTATTTCAAGAAACCTCCATTTTTGTGTTTCTCATGCTTGATTCCATCAACCTTGACTCATAAACTAATCAAGAAAATAACAAAACACCATATGGTAAAACCCTATCAAATGACGTGGGAAGAAAACCCATATAGCTCAACACTTCTAAACTACTAACTATACTTGCTTTGCATTTACGTGGGGAAGCTTGTACATGTTACCATGCACACGTAAAAATCCACCCTAGCCAACCCAAGAAGCCTTGTGTCTCCATAAGCCACTAACTCCCCCAAGGTTGCATCTTGTTTTCCACCTTCAATCAAACCCAAACCCTCGAAGTTTTGCTCATTGACATTCGTATCACGTTGCAGCTGTTATTTTATTGTTGGTGTTGCTGTAGTTGCTGTGCTTGTTGCTGTTAATGTTGTTGTTGTTGTTGGTGTTGGTGTTCTTGGTGTTGTGGTTGTCGTTGGTGTTGTTGTTATTGTTGTTGGTGTTGGTTTTTTTGGTGTTGTTTGTTTTGTTGATGTTGTTGTTGTGGTTGCTGTTGGAGTTGTTGTTGTCGTTGCTGGTGGTGGAGGTGGTGTTGTTGCTGTTGTTGTTGGTGGTGGTCTTTTTGTTGTTGCGGTTGTTTTTGCTATTCATGTTGTTGGTGTTGTTGTTATTGTTGTTGATGGCGGTGTTATTGTTGCTGTTGTTGTTGTGGTAGTGGTTGCTGATGTTGCTGTTGATGTTGTTGTTGTTGTTGATGTAGTTGTTGTTGTTGTTGTTGCTGTTGGAGTTCTTGTTGTCGTTGCTGGTGGTGGAGGTGGTGTTGTTGCTGTTGTTGCGGTTGTTTTTGCTATTGATGCTGTTGGTGTTGTTGTTATTGTTGTTGATGGTGATGTTATTGTTACTGTTGTTGTTGTTATTGTTGTTGTTGTTGTTGTTGTTGTTGATGTGCTAGTGGTTGCTATTGTTGTCGTTGCTGTTGTTGTTGCTAATGTTTTTGTTCATATTGTTGTTGTTACTGTTGGAGTTGTTGTTGTTGTTGTTGTTGTTGTTGTTGTTGTTGTTGTTGGTGTTGCTGTTGTTGTTGTCGCTGCTTTTGCTATTGCTATTGTTGTTGTTGTTGTAGGTGTTGCTGTTGTTGTTGTTGTCGCTACTTTTGCCATTGCTATTGTTGTTGTTGTTGTTGGTGTTAGTTGTGTTCTTGGTCTTGTTGTTGTTGTTGTTGTTGTTGTTGGTGGTGGTGGTGGTGGTGTAGTTGCTGTTGGTGTTGTAGTTGTCGGTGCTATTGTATTTGGTGTTGTTGTTGTCATTGCAGCTGTTGTTTTATTGTTGGTTTTGCTGTAGTTGCTGTTATTGTTGCTGTTGTTGCTGTTGATGTTGTTATTGTTGTTGGTGTTGCTGTTGTTGCTGTTGCTGTTGTTGTTGTTGTAGTTGCTGCTGTTGTTGTTGTAGTTGTTGTTGTTGTTGCTGTTATTGCTGGTGATGTTGTGATTGCTGTTGCTGTTGTTGGTATTCTTGTTGCGGTTGTTGTCGTTGCTGTTGTTGTTGCTGATGTTTTTGTTGATATTGTTGTGGTTGCTGTTGGAGTTGTTGTTGTTGTTGTTGTTGGTGTTCTTGGTGTTGTGGTTGTTGTTGTTGTTGTTGTTATTGTTGTTGGTGTTGGTTTTTTTGGTGTTGTTTGCTTTGTCGATGTTGTTGTTGTTGTTGTTGTTGTTGTTGTTGCTGTTGGAGTTGTTATTGTCGTTGCTGGTGGTGGAGGTGATGTTGTTGCTGTTGTTGTTGGTGGTGGTCCTTGTAGTTATTGTTGTTGCTGTTGTTGTTGTTGCTATTGATGTTGTTGGTGTTGTTGTTATTGTATTTGATGGTGTTGTTGTTGTTGTTGTTGTTGTTGTACATGTTGTTGTTGTTGGTTTTATTGTTGTTCTTGTTGTTAATGTTGTTGCTTTTTTATTTGTTGCTGATGTTATTTTTGTTTGTGTTGTTGGTGTTGGTGTTTATGTTGCTGTTGTTATTGTTGTTGTTGCTGTTGTTGCTGTTGCTGGTGTTGCTGTTGTTGTTGTTGTTGTTGTTGATGTTACTGTTGTTTTTGTTGTAGTTGTTGGGGTTGTTGTTGTTGTAGTTGTAGTTGCTGTTGCTGTGTTGGTTGTTGTTTCTATTTCAGTTATTTTTGTTACTATTATAGGGGTTATTGTTGTTATAGTTGCCGTGTTGGTTGTTGTTGGTGTTGCTTTTGGTGTTCCTATTGCTGTCGTTGTTGTTGCTGTTGCTATTGTTATTGTTGTTAGGAGTGGTGGTTTTGTTATTGTTGCTGTTATAGTTGTTGCTGCTGTTGTGTTTGGTGTTGCTGTTGTCGTTGCTACTGTTGTTTTATTGTTAATGTTGCTATAGTTGCATTTCTTGTTGTTGTTATTGTTGTTGTTGTTGTTGTTGTTGTTGTTGTTGTTGTTACTATTTTTGTTGTTGTTGTTAGTGTTGTTGTAGTTATTGTTATTGTTGTCGTCGGTGTTGTTGTTGGTGTTGTTGTTATTGTTGTTGCTGTGGTTGTTGTTGCTGTTGTTGTTTGTGTTGTTGTTGTTTTGGTTGTTATTGTTGTTGTTGCCATTGGTGTGGTTGTTATTGTTGGTGGTATTTGTGTTGTTGTTGTTGTTCTTGTTGTTGTTGCAGTTGATGTTGTTGTTGTTGTTGTTGCTATGGTTGCTGTTGCTATTGCTGTTGTTGGTGATATTGTTGCTGTAGTAGTTGTTGTTGTTGTTGTAGTGGTTGTGATGTCACTGTTCATGTTGTTGTTGTTGTTGGTGGTGGTGGTGGTGGTTTTTTTGGTGTTGTTTTCTTTGTCGATGTTGTTGTAGTTGTTGTTGCTGTTGGAGTTGTTATTGTCGTTGCTGGTGGTGGAGGTGGTGTTGTTGCTGTTGTTGTTGGTGGTGGTCCTTGTAGTTATTGTTGTTGCTGTTGTTGTTGTTGTTGCTATTGATGTTGTTGGTGTTGTTGTTATTGTATTTGATGGTGTTGTTGTTGTTGTTGTTGTTGTACATGTTGTTGTTGTTGGTTTTACTGTTGTTCTTGTTGTTAATGTTGTTGCTTTTTTATTTGCTGCTGATGTTATTGTTGTTTGTGTTGTTGGTGTTGGTGTTTATGTTGCTGTTGTTATTGTTGTTGTTGCTGTTGTTGCTGTTGCTGTGTTGTTGTTGTTGATGTTACTGTTGTTTTTGTTGTAGTTGTTGGGGTTGTTGTTGTTGTAGTTGCTGTTGCTGTGTTGGTTGTTGTTTCTATTTCAGTTATTTTTGTTACTGTTATAGGGGTTATTGTTGTTGTAGTTGCCGTGTTGGTTGTTGTTGGTGTTGCTGTTGGTGTTCCTGTTGCTGTCGTTGTTATTGATGTTGCTATTGTTATCTTTGTTAGGATTGGTGGTTTTGTTATTGTTGCTGTTATAGTTGTTGCTGCTGTTGTCGTTGCTACTGTTGTTTTATTGTTAATGTTGCTATAGTTGCATTTCTTGTTGTTGTTATTGTTGTTGTTGTTGTTGTTGTTGTTGTTGTTGTTGTTGTTGTTACTATTTTTGTTGTTGTTAGTGTTGTTGTAGTTATTGTTATTGTTGTCGTCGGTGTTGTTGTTGGTGTTGTTGTTATTGTTGTTGCTGTGGTTGTTGTTGCTGTTGTTGTTAGTGTTGTTGTTGTTGTGGTTGTTATTGTTGTTGTTGCCATTGGTGTTGTTGTTATTGTTGGTGGTATTTGTGTTGTTGTTGTTGTTCTTGTTGTTGTTGCAGTTGATGTTGTTGTTGTTGTTGTTGCTATGGTTGCTGTTGCTATTGCTGTTGTTGGTGCTATTGTTGCTGTAGTTGTTGTTGTTGTTGTTGTAGTGGTTGTGATGTTACTGTTCATGTTGTTGTTGTTGTTGTTGTTGGTGGTGGTGGTGGTGGTGGTGGTGTTGTTGTAGTAGTTGTAGCTATTGTTGCGGTTGTTGTTACTGTTGTTGGTGTTGTTGTTGCTGTTGTTGTAGATGTGGTTGTTGTTGTTGTTGTTGGTAATATTGTTATTGTTGTAGCTGTTGTTGTTGTTGTTGGTGTTGTTATTGTTGGTATTATTGTTGTTGTTATTGTTGCTGTTGTTGTTGGTGTTGCTATGGTTATTGTTGTTGTTTGTTTTGTTGATGTTGTTGTTATTAGTGTTGTTGTTGTTTCTGTTGTTGTTGCTGTTGGAGTGGTTGTTGTTGGTGGTGGTGGTGGTGGTGTTGTTGCTCTTGTTCTTGTTGTTGGTTTTGGTGGTCTTGTTGTTATTGTTGTTGCTGTCATTGGTTTGATTGTCGTTGTTGTTGTTAATGCTGTTGCTTTTTTATTTGTTGCTTATGTTGTAGATGTTGTTGATGTTGTTTTTGTTGGTGTTGGTGTTGGTGTTGTTGTTGTTGTTGTAGTTATTGTTGTTGTTGCCGATGTTGTTGCTGTTGTTGCCGTTGCTGGTGTTGTTGTTGGTTTTGTTGCTGTTGTTGTTGTTTTTGTTGTTGTTGTTGCTGTTGTTTTTGTTGTTGTTGTTGGGGTTGTTGTTGTTGTAGTTGTTGTATTGGCTGTTGTTTCTGTTGCTGTTATTTTTTTTGTTGTTATTGGGGTTATTGTTGCTTTAGTTGCTGTGTTGGCTGTTGTTGCTGTTGCTGTTGGTGTTGCTGTTGTTGTCGCTGCTTTAGCTATTGCTGCTGTTGTTAGTTGTGTTCTTGTTGTTGCTGATGTTTTTGTTGATATTGTTGCTATTGCTATTGTTGTTGCTGTTGGAGTTGTTGTTGTTGTTGGTGTTCTTGGTGTTGTGGTTGTCGTTGTTGTTGTTATTGTTGTTGGTGTTGGTTTTTTTAGTGTTGTTTGTTTTGTTGATGTTGTTGTTGCTGTTGGAGTTGTTGTTGTCGTTGCTTTTGGTGGAGGTGGTGTTGTTGCTGTTGTTGTTGGTGGTGGTCTTTTTGTTGTTGTC